>KZ109421.1:1612-28146 GCA_002116395.1 Ramularia endophylla | reverse complement strand
TAGGCAAGCCCAGCGGTGGAAGGACGAGGTCCAAAAAGAAGTATGATAAGTAATGTCACCGTAGTGACGTTTCAGATATCAAACTGAAAAGAACAGATACTACACTTCTAGAGGGTTGTTAGCATGTACGATGTGTACGATGATATGAAGATAAAGGATAGGGTGGTAACGTACGATCTAAGCCAAAAGGCAAAGCTATGAAGGTAGGTATTAGCAAAGGGTCGAAGTAGAGGGGGTTTAAGGGAGACTTGCAGAGCTAAAGGAAGAAGAAGAGGGCGAGAGAGCGAAAATATTTATGCTGCAAATTCGTAGCGTGCTGTAGGTCGCGCAGTATGCTGAGAAGTGTGCAGTGCACGGACGTGTTGGGATGATGCGTTGGGAGCTGTCTGCGAATTTCCGAAATTCTAAGATGTGAGTGAATGAACTTTTCAACTTGAGGAAGGAGCGACTTCACTTGACCCGTACCTTTCTCACGTAGGTAATGTAATTACTGTGCTGATAAGTGTGCAGTGCACGGACGTGTCGAGAGAAAGCAGCTTCGTATTGATCTTCCTTGCTCCCAACGAAGAACCTCTCACTACTGACGCTTTTCCTCGTGATACCTTTTTGACTGACTCATCGATACAGATACGCATGATGGATGATGTTGGTCGATTATTAGTGCAGTGCCGAGTATGGTCGCCAGCGGCGAGTAAAGATACAACCTCTACCATATCGGCTGCTAAGTGGCCGTGCTGCCCAGGTTGGGTGCTGATAACTCCCCAATATAGCCAGACAGCGAAGGATAGAAATGCGCCTCTTGTAAGCGATCTGAACAGTCGCACTGCAACGCTATCAAGGTCCCAGCGGAAGAGGAACGTGAAGAAGAAGAGAGAAATCCGCGACTAGTGACTTCGTGAGGAACGATCGGATTGCATCGAAAGCATAGTCGATGCTGCTCGACACAAGACACAGCGCACTCAAAATTGATCCTTCTCGACTTGATTGGATCTGTTGTCTTGCCAGGTCCACGCGCAGATAACAGGCCGTCCTGGACTCCAAATTCTGCTGGAATTCTTGTGAACTCATCTGTCAAGACCGGTCAAATTCGATCTATTGCTTTGTGGGAAGCCATTGCCGAAACGTGAAGCCTCGGATAGGGCAAACTCAAACAGATTCGCGTGGACCGAGGAGCACTCCTTCGTGCACCACGCACCGCACCTTCGAAATCGTCCGATCGTCACGGGAGAATAGTATCATTTTGGCTGCGCGCTTTAAAGTAGGAGGTCAGAATCATGCCATCTCCCGTAAAGTAAGTCAGCATAACGTCGATGAAGACTTCGTCCAACGACGGAAGATGAGCGGAATTTCTGGTTCTGCAGCGAAGAAACTTGGGCAACATGGCACCATCAAGGAAGGACTGGTGACAACAATTTGAAAATAGCGGCTAGATGCAAGGTGAGAGAACGTCGTTTAGCGCTGTCGATATGCGAGCCATCCAGTGAGCCTACTTCGGCGGTTGCGCCTCACCGGCGAGTGTTGGAAGATTCTGCCGATGCAGGCAATTCCGTGTTGAGATCGCGATTCCCGTTCGACTGACTCGCCGCGACAGATTCTCAGGTTGGATGGAGTTGGTCGTATCATGGAAACCGAGGAAGGAGTCGACGCCACAGTTCCATGCTCTAACTGCACCCATCCAAGACATCAGTGGCAGTGCCGAGTGTGGTCACCACAGGCGGTGAGTGCCACCAATCAAAGCATCCAGATATCATCTTGCCTTCGACCGATAGTGGCCGTGATTCCCCACCTTGCTGGCCTTTGGAGTGTTCATTGCTCAAATTGGCGTCAAATTTGCTGGGTTGGGTCGGCCACTTTTCCCCAAACGTACAGATGTGATGTCCAAGCTAAGATGTGCTAAGAATGCAACTTATAGATGATGGATGGTAGAGGAGGAGAGAAATGTGCAGCCTGTAAGCGCTCTGGGAAACCACGATGCAACGTTAGTTTGGCCGGAAGGGAAGCGGTGGACAAGGAACAAGAGACCAAGGTCGCGAACAATAACTCCGTGAGCAGCGATCGCCGACCAAGACAACCATCCAAAAAGCACAGGAGGGTGCCTTCTGAAGTCAGCGATGAAGCAGGGCCGTCTCGTCCGTGTCGACGGCGGAAGACTGTCCCTGATTACACAGCTGCACGGTCTGATAAGAGCTCCGACTCAAGCTTAAGTGACAGTGACGAAATTGTCTTTGAAGAAGATGAAAGTGCCGACGAAAGTGTTGATGAGCAGGATATCATGGTAGCTGGCTCCAAGACTGGCGGGAGAAGGCAACAAGCTCGGCAGTCATCGGGCAATGACGGACCGGTCGAGTCTCGCAATCCGGAGTCTCTTACCGCAACGTCGGCAGGGCCAGACGATCGAGGCTCAGGAGGCGCAGGAGGAAGAACAGTTGGCCAGACAGCCACAGAAAACACCAAGAAGCGTCTTGTCATGAAAGCCGTCTCGCAGGTCAAACAGTCCTTTTGGGCCCGCACAACTGAGATGGTAAACTTCTTGGAGGATGAGAAGCAATGGTCAGAGGTGGAGGTGAAACTGGCATCCGAAGGCGATGCTACGCCATTGGTGAAAAAGGCAGTGCAGCAAGGGAAGCAATCTTTCTGGGCTCGAGTGGCCGACTTGATGAACTTCAGTGCGGATGCAGATGAGCAACTCTCGATAGATGAGGTGAGACTTGCTTACGAGCAGGTCGACAGTGTTGAGAGAGTATTGGCGTAAGCTGTCCATATGAGGATTTTCCGCACGGGTCAACGAGAGCAAGGCTATGTTAAAGCAGCGCCAAGTTCTGCACATTGTTTCCATTGGCGTCTTAAAAGGGGAGGTCTTGGTTGTATGTGAAGCCCTGTGGGTAGCGAAGTAGTGGCATGTTATTGATAGCACGCTTGGAGCACACTTGAACCTCACAGACGCACCGAAGAGCAGTTCTTCCATGCGGGCATTACCCACAATGGCCATCACCTATTCTCTCGACTTCGGATCGTACTCCGGATGTGTGGAGCATGTCGTAAACAGTGGCCAAGATAGAGAACTCCGGACAGGTGCCTTGCCTGTCACGTCGACTCAACGAGGTACCGTATGAGTAACTCGGCTCTTATCTTCGTACAGCATGGTGCTTTATCGGGTTGAAGTCGCACAGCGTATATTGGGTGGTGATGCGTTGTTGAGGTTGACTTCATGCTGCAGGTACGAGGATTTGTATGGCTTCGGATCGACCGCCGGGAACGATAACGACGAAAAGACTCCACCTTAAATTGTGATGCCTGCTTTCACATGCAAGCCAGTTCAATCCACAGTCAACAACCGACCGCGCCGCATCTCGTTCGCGTGCCCGAGGAAAGCAAACATGTCTTCTGACGCACTGCAGCACATTCCTCTGTGCTGCTTCCACCTCCGAATACTTCTTCCCCAAGAACCACGATGATCAACAACACACTAGGCGAACACGTCTTCATACGAATCTGTATCGTGGGATTGGGCGCCATAGCACCGCTGAGTGTGGCATGTACCGTCTACTCTGCCATCAGACCATGGCTGGCGACTCAACTTTTCCAAAATGCTCTCCCGGCAATCCCGCTGCCATTCACCATCTACTTCGCGGCTGAAGCCATCTTCTGGCTTGCATTCCAGGTACCTCTATATCGCCGACTTCAGAAGGAAGCCGAGCACCCACCAATCCTGCCCGAGCAGGAAAGACGCCAACTCTTTGAGCGAGTGACAAGAGATGTCAGTGCCACGGATCTGGAGCGGCATATTCGCTGGTGGTGTAGAGGCGCCGCATTGAATGATATCGGTCGCGAAGGCATCAAAGATTGGCTTTCATGGGCCTTCTTCGAGGATCGTCTGGACAGCAATACTGAAGAGGAATTGGAAGAATACACCAAGCACTTCGAGCAAATCCTCGGCCAAACCTTCGCCAAAGGATATGGAAAAGCAAAGCCCATTCGTCTGACGTTGGATGAAGTCACCTTGCATGGCTACAGAAGTCTGACATGGTACTTCTGTGTTGGATTCGTGGACTTTTTGACTTACATGCGTCTTTGTCGAAATGGCTATCACCACCACCGGATGGCTTTCAAGGACTTCTTCACCCTTTTTCCACTCCGGCCAGTAGCTTTGACGGCACAGCAGAAGTCTCCGGTTAAGCATCTCACTTATTGGCATCGTCCTCACACGGCCAAAGATCGTCTTCCGGTGCTCTTCATCCACGGCATCGGCATCGGACTCTATCCATACGTCAACTTCCTCGACGACCTCCTCGAGCACGTCGACGATGGACACTCATCCTCCAGCGAAGGTCAGATTGGCGTCATAGCTCTAGAGATCATGCCAGTCTCCTTCCGCATCACTCATGCCGCGCTCGGTAAGGAAGAGATGTGCCGCGAGATCAACACCATTCTTGAGTACCACGGCTGGGACAAGTGTGTCTTGCTCGGTCATTCCTATGGCACAGTCACCGCGACTCACATGTTGCACAACAAAGTCCTGCAGCCAAAGATTGCATCCGTGTTACTGATCGACCCGGTGTGCTTTCTACTACACAACCCAGACGTGGCATACAACTTCACTGTCCGCATGCCTACCCACGCCAACGAATGGCAACTCTGGTACTTCGCTTCACAAGACCCAGGCGTCGCACATACTCTCTGTCGACGCTTTTTCTGGAGTGAGAATGTGCTTTGGCTGGACGATCTTTTGCCTTTGATGGCGAAGACGGGGATGCGTGTGACTGTCAGTCTTGCGGGGAGGGATCTTATTGTTGATACGGAGGCTGTTGGCAAGTATCTTGTCGGCGGCGTGGAGGGTAAGGTTAATGGGGAGGAGTGGAAGCATCGGGAGTGGAAAGGCGAGGGGTTAGAAGTTATCTGGAATGAGGATCGGGATCATGCGCAGGTTTTTGATTCTGTGGTTAAGAGAGCAAGGTTGGTGGAGGTTGTTAGGCGGTATTGCGAGATTGGGACGTAGATGTCTTGAGAGGGCTACACAGTCATGGTACAAGACTATATTGTCAATACACGAATAACGACAGTGCCAGACCTGGACTTTTGATGGTTTAGTTACGTAGAAATGCTCTTCTTGGATCATTGCCCAACAAGTCCTTAGAAAGCGATCACAATGCTCATCAACGCGAATGGACAACGTCATTCTACGGTGCGTGCCGACGGCCCGGTCAAACTCTGCCCTGGCCACCTCACACAGTGACATCCATCCAAACTCCTCGCTTCCTATCCATCTATTTATCTTGCTATACTGCTATCTCATGCAACGGATTCACGATCATTCGAATGAAAGCCTGCTGAAGAAGGCCTGATATCACCGGTTCTCCTTGGTCTCGGTCTGCCCTCAAACCAAACCCTGCCATACCCTCAAGGCATGCGCGTGTAGCGCTGGCATACTTTTTCCCCATCACGGCTTCGACATGATCCAAGTACGGCTTCTCTTGATTGAAGAGGCACTCCCGTATCCCCTCTGGCTTTTCCGTTGGGAAAATCTGACCGATTGGCTTCCAGTAGGCCAACTCAACCAGGACGAGACCCAATGAATACATATCATACGTCTTCCTGAAACCGCTACTCTTACCACTCACATAATCTGGATGGCTGTACCTCTCCCATTTGGGATCCGTGCTCTCGGAGATTGATAAAGAGTTCTCAAGCCGAGCATATTCGAACCCAGTCACATAGAGATGGCTCAGCGTCTTCATGTCTTTGCCAGCGAAGAACATGATGGATTCACTCCGGATATTCTTGTGAAGCCAGGAAATACAATGCAAGTATAGCAGCCACTGGCTCAACTGCTGTGCCATTTCAACTCGTTGAAACAGCGTCGCCTCTGCGCCTTGAAGGCGCTCCTCAAGAGAGACGCGTCCAATCGAGTTCGCACCTTGCAGTTCGCCAATGACGTTTGGCGCTTTGTACACAAATCCGAATCGGCAATTCCTGGAATCTTTGAAAATACCAGCGAAGGGTGGAACGCAGAACTCCATGGGCTTCTTTGGGTTTATCAGAAGGCTTCCAAGACGTCTCGCGCGCTCTTCCACAACTGCGCTGGGTCCACTTGTCGGCTTTCCGCTGACCTTATCGGAGCCTGTGACCGATGTGTAAGACTTCCATTCAATCCATGCTGGCTGTCCGTCCAGCAGGGTATCTTGCCATAACATCGAGCTCTCTGCCGTCTTGTCATACTCGAGACGAGACACCTTGAGCCGGGAGTCTTCTGTGTCTCCCGAAGTGATTGCAATGAAGAACGACGTAACCTTCTGGTAGAAATCGTTGAAAGCTCGCTCGGCTGTGACTGATGCAGGTACATTCATTGCGCTCAAAGACACAGAATCGGCAACGAGGGTGTCACCGTCTGCCTCATGCGTCTGCTGTCCACGGCTGTTATCCGATGAGCTTTCTTGGGTGACATCCCGCAGTACTTGCGCTCCAGCGGCGGATCTCACTGTGGCCAACAGTACAAGACGTATATCTCGAACGTCGCGCATGACTTGTTCCATCTGGTCCTGCTCCAGGGTTGCGATCAGCCCGTTCACAAGCTCTCGCACCTCTGCAAGGTTGCCCTCGAACTTGCTCTTGTCGGCGAATGCCCACCGGCAGCGCTTTGGTTGTTTGCCTATCTTAATGGCGCCTTTGCTCCACTTGGCCATATGTCGAAATCCTCGCATGGTGTTGACGGCCGGCAGTATTCCGCTGGCATTGTCAGTTAGAGAATTGAATCGCTGGAGCTCCTCCTCGCTCGGTATTGACTCAACCAATGTGGGTTCATAGTTGAGTATCTCATCGACACTAACAGAAATGCCGGTGACCTTGACCTCGGAGACATCGTTCAAGCTTGGACGAGCCTCCGAAAAAGCCGTGCTGACATTGTCCAGCAACTTGCGCTTCTCGTCGTCGATTGTATCTTCGTATTCGAGCATCACTTTTCGCATATCTTTGAGCTTGCGATCAAGTTGTGTGAGTATTGCAATGATCACGTAGCGGGTGTGCTTCGTTCTACTCTCAAAGATAGGCCGAGTCGACTCATCCACCAAGCACGAACGGACGGCCCATCGTTGCAAGCGGCTATACTCGATTGCAAGCTTTGTCCTGCATCCAAAAAACTCGTTTTCTGCGTTTTGCGCTGAATCGAAGTACTCAAATCCTGCAGTGGTCAGTATCTTGTGAATCACTTCTGCATTCTCAATACTGACCTTTCACTGCGCCTGCCAGTATCTGGACCGCGAAAGAGGCACCCCCTACCGCCAAACCTGCGATGGACAAAGGATCCATGGGCGGCGGCAATTATAGATTCTACGCTTTCTCTTGATTTGTGCGAGTCTCTATCAAAAGCGCCCACCACTTGGTTTGGCGAGTTTTATATCGCAGCTCCGAGCACCGCCCGCCCAAGAACCAGCCTCCTGCAGTCATAATTCAGCACCAACGCCACTCGATATTTCGGTCTTCAGCTGGCTGTGGCTGCTGTAGCGATATGCACACCCCTGCCTCATTTTGCCCCGACGAGCCAGTCAAATGCCTGGCCGCATCCACTACGAACTTTTCGAACATGGTTATGTTCGGAGCTCATCATGTGCAATGTGTGAGCCCGCGTCGACGAGGCTACGCTATGTCGTCGATTCCTGATGGTGTGTCGACACTGCCCATTCGCAGCCGCAAGGTGATTTGACATTTACTTTCACTACGTCTTTCGGATCCTTTTCGTTATTCTGTGCCTCTGCTATTGCTCTCATATTCGCTGCGACAAACTGCTTATATTCCACATACTTTTTTGCTAGTACGCCTATCCGCATTCCCCGCTCTCGACTCACACGAACTGGGATGCTCGACTCAGTGCCCTCAACTACTCTCACCACGCTGTTATTGGGTGGCCGATGCTGGCTCTTCAGCTTCCCGGCCCTACACCGCCAGCGAATCACCTCACCGGGTCAGATCTGGCCAGCACGACTGACACGAACCTTCGATTGACTCCCGAGCTGGTCGTGACGTCTCCGAGTGAGGCGTCAGATCCACCTGCGATTCCGACAACTGCTTCAAGCCTTGGTCGACTGCCCACAGCTCACACATCGCCGCCATTGCCTGCACAAGATGGTGCTAGTTCGGCTGATATCGTTGGAGGACACCAAGAGCCGGCCTCGGGGAAGAGCACGGGCTCACTGGTTCCCACGTCGCTGCTTTCACTCCCGGACTACCGAAAGACGCCATGCAAATTCTTCTACCCAGTGAAAGATACAGATACCCTCTCGAAAGATACAGATACCCTCTCGGAGGTTCTATCTGATCATGTAGAACAGAACCCACGTATCGAAATGTGGCATCATCCACTGAGCCAGGGCGGCAGATCTTTTGTCCAAGTTGCAAAGTTCTATAATGACAATGAAGACCACGACTGGCTCGTTTCGAAGCTGAGGAAGCTAGAGAGCTCCGTCACACAGGAAGTAGTGCTGAAAGAGTACGAGATACTGCAGCGCATCCATCATCCACATATCCTTGCCGCGGTAGGGGCGTACAAAGAAGTATTCGGGGTCGACGACGACAGTTGGGACAGCTACGACGTCTGGGTAGGCATTCTGCTCTATCCTTACTGTCCGAACACTCTCGCTCAGCTTATCCGAATTTTTTCAACATACAACCGCGACACGAATATTGACGAGATCAAGCGTCGGAAGTGCGCTCAACAACTGCTGTCGTATTTTCCCTGTCTCTGTCATGCAATACTACATCTGCACCAGAAACGAATCAAACACAAGGATATCAAGACCGACAACATCCTTATCGACCGATACAAGACCGTGATCCTGGCAGACTTCGACCTGTCTGACCAATACAATAATTCTGAAGACTTAATCTCAATTGGAAAGATTGTTGGTACTCCGGCCAACATCCCGGACGCTGTTCAGAACGGAAAGCCCAGAGGGCTCGAGCGAGATATTAATTGCCTGGGATTTGTCTTTCTTGAACTGGCCACCGTTTTGTTCGGCGAGACAACAGAAGCCTTCATTCAATTCACGAAGCATAGAGCCAACATATCGCCTGAGGGTAGGCCACCCCCGTACCGCGACAGCTTGAGAGACGGACATCTAGTCGAATGGGTCGAACGCCTTCGCAAAATCGCCTGCAAAGATAGCGGGAAAGTGCCAATCAGACTCACAGGACGAGCCGCAGACGAATTCCTCGACATGATCGTCCAAATGATGAACGCTGATGTTGAACAGCAACACATGCTGGAGCCCGCGATGAAGTTGTTCCGCCAGGTCTACGGAGACGTGTGTAAACATTGTAATCTCAGTGTGAGTATCATCTTACCAGCGTTGACATGCATGGTGTCGCTGACTTTTTCCAAGGATGAACAAGAGCAGTCGGAAATTCGCGCGAGACCGTTGAGTGTACTGGCCGGCGCTTCTCGTCCACTCACAACTCCTGAGCTGTCAAAGCCGTCGACTGGCGTACGCGTGGCTGCCGCAGATGATACGACCCAGTCTATCGGTGAGCGACGGAATGATGAGAGCACGAATGGTCGTAGCGACACGCCGCTTCCAAATGATTCGCATCAATCACCTCTTCACGAGCAGACACTCCTGGATGAGCGACCAATCGCTCAGACGGGGGACGAGTTTCCGAACCCATCAGGATACAGGCATAGAAGTAACAGCGACGGCCCGCGGCACAGACAGCCGACGCAAGAACATGATGGCGGCACGAACGACAAAACACCAACATGCTCTAACGACTCTCTGGACAGCTCTGAGCCTGTTGCAAGACACCCTAATGTTATTCATATCGGATCAGATGACAGTCTCGACGCTCTGCGGGCTAAGATCAACGGCCACTTTGTATGCATATCATACAGCCCTAATAAACACAAAGTCAAGTTTGTCGGCAGTCTTGGGAGAGGTCAGTACACAAGCTTGACAATACGCTTTCCCTCGACTAACACTCTTGGTCAGATCTCCGCACACGGCTTGTGCGCGTGGTAGACCTCCCTAGAAGAAACGACCGTCGCTATGTTATATGGGATCTTGTTTCTGCGTCATTGTATGGCATAGCATGGCGAGAAAGGCTTTCATATCAGGCGAACCTCTTGTATAGACTTGGATTGCTGCGAACGTTGCTAATAGTGGAGAGTACGTAGGGAATTGGCTATAATCATGAGTATAGTATGGGACAATGGATGAAACCTTGCTTCCACATGCAAATTCACTGGGCCGATCTTAGACTAGACCTCTGTTGCAACGTGATCTAGTGATGAGTCAATAAGTCGAACTTAGAGATTACGTCGATGGCTTCCAGTGTGTAGAACCTGTAACGACATCGACGTTCCTCGTAGGCGGCGAGCTTCAGAATATAATCATTATACTCGCATCGTCCCAAGCCATTCTTGGATGTGAAATGTCCATGTGATTCATTTCAATATCTCCTCTTGTCTAGAGATAGGGCTGCTCAGGTCATCTATCGCTTCACATTTCCATTCGCACACAGTCCAAGAGTTTTGCTAAGTTGACCTCAAATAGCAAGTTATGTGCCTAGACCGTTCAGTACTATCTCGTGCTCCAATATCTGCTCGCCGCTTAACGTCCTCGAAAGACGAGTGTCTATGCCTTGAAGTGAGTAAGACGTACTGGTCCTCTGCGTCGAACGGCTTTGCCTCGACGCTAGGGCTGTTGAGACACCGGTGTTTAGTGTCACAGATCGAGGCCTTTCGAGTCCCGCGTACTGTTCCCATTGCACTGTTCGACTCCTTCGCTGACGATTTCGAACCAGCATCTTGGCACACCGCTCCAAGGTGGCCCTGACATCGGGTTTTGTGCAGTACTTCGAAGCCTCGGACTCTATATGGTCAAGGATACGATTGATATTAGTACTTCGTTTCGGTGACGTAACACACTCCAGGCGATGGTATGTAAGACCAAGTTTTGCAGCGGTTCTGGCAAAGCTCGGTTCATCGTCTTCGTTCAGAGGTTGTTCTCTGTCAGGACTTCCGCCAAACACTTTTCTGGCGGTGGACTCTCCCTGGTCGTCTCGCCCACCGATACTTAGTATGCCCTCCAAGTAAAAATGGCCTGAAGCAAGCTGTTCTCGCTGGCGACGACCAACTTCTTTGTATACATCTTCAATGGGGTTCACCCTCCATAGACTACCATCGCGAAAACTGCCGCTCACTCCAGGGATCCTGACTTCATTGAAAATGCCCGGTAATGCACATGTAGCTCGGCACGCATCAGCCGCTTTAATCTCAGCTTTGTCGACACTGGACTCATACGATCGAAAAGCGAAGTGGCCGACCAAGCCATTCTCGGCTGTATGAGTGGCGAACACGATGGTCTGACAGGTGTTGTCGTCTGTTCCAAGCATGGTGGGAATGTCTACTAGTGCAGTAGAGCGGTCCAAGCTGGATACATGGTTACCAGAGTCACCAGTGTCGGGCTGCATGTCCTCCAGACGTTTCGTCATCATATGCGAATTTTTTCTCTTGTGCCGTGGTGGAGGGAACGTCATCCGAAGACTGGAGAACATGGGCAACACACAAGTCCAGAGCGCTCGAGTGCGAGCTCTTGCTTCGTCAATAGGGCATCTCATGGTCCCCAGCATGAGTGCAATTATGCCGCCGGTACTGGATCCAGCGATATAATCAAAGTAGTGGCAGAGCCTGATGCTGCTTGCAGATGGAGGTACGTCTCTTTGCTCTACGCCAAATGGATCACGATCTGCGCCCTGGAATAGTGGCGAATTGTAACTGTCATGGACGCTGCGATCAAATTCGAATTCTTGCTTCGCAATTTCTTCGACGAGCGCATGAAGTACGACCAGACTAGCGTAGCCACGGATTCCCTGACCATCCAAACATAGCACAGTCTGTCCGAGGAAAGATTTCTGAGCCTGTCGAGTCGCCGTCTTCGCTGGAACGCGGATGATGTGCTTTTCCAGTGTCTTCAACTTCTCTGGCCCAACAGACATGATCAAAGTAAGTTTAAATGAAAAGTTGTCAAAGCTGCCCGACACCCATGATCCGTCGTATGGCGCAAAGTTGCTATCAGAAGAGTGTAAGGGACTTCCAGAACGGATTTCAAGATTGTTGGTCCTGGGTTGTTGATTGTTTTAGAGACAATATGAAGATTCGAAACTTGCGGAAGGGAGAGAACATGAAATGAGAGGGCACTCAGAGTACTTGATAAGTACGACGCCTCGGGTAACAAGCCCGCAGCCTCGGGGGGAGCTCAGATCATTCCGCATGAGGTTGTGCGTGGTTTGACTCAGCACAGCCAGCCATCCTTGATCACATAGCAGTTGAAGAACGGGAGCCTGGCTACAGATTGACTCATGAAAAGAGAGACGGAGTCCACGCTCGAACATACGTTCGAACTCAGTGCTTCAGTGCAAAGATGGTCAGAGGCCTGAGGTGCGTGAAGCAGACACCAGCAAGCAGACACTAGCCTTGTAGAGCTGAGGCTGAGCGGCAGCTTTGGAAGTGTATGTGTACTTGGAGATCTTAGTGGATGCAGCAGCTGGTACCAGATGGGCTGAGGCTGAGCGGCAAGTGTGTGTGTACTTAGTGATCTTATTGGATGCTGCAGCGGGTGCCAGACGGGTGAGCCGCATATCACGATCATTAAAATGGATCTGAAGGCCGCAGGAAGGCTGACAAGTTATTAGTTGGCAGGGTTTGTACAAGAGGCTCGGTACCAACCATGAGGTGCGTTTCCTTCAGCCCCATGCCCGGCGTGCTCGCTCAATGTGGCCATGTGCGGGTTTGGCTCAGACGATATCAAGCCACGTTCGGGACACGTCCAGGATGGAGCATATCTTATGGCGAGATGCATTTGGACGCTGTCACAAGCTTGTTGATGAGAAGGGATAAGGTAGGAGCGAGGAAGTGGTACGTAAGTAATCAAACTAATGTAGTAAGCGAACTTTCTGCCTAAGGCCAAAAGATTACTTGTGGCGCAGCTTCTTGTAACCGACTCTGAAAATACATACATCCTCACTCGCCTCGTCATCGCCGTCAAAGGAGCACTCAGGACTGCAAATCAAAGCCTTTGGTACCACGCGATACAATGTACAACCATTACGTTCTCGTCATTCAGCTTCGATCTGTCGTAGTCAAGGAGCAAGCCCGACTACATCATGCCTGACGTTATGTTCTTCCAAATCAGTGCTTTCGCCAATCCCATGCTTACATACAGCGGAGAAGGCCAGTATGACCGGAGACGATGGATGTGAGTATAGAAGTGCGGCCTCATGAGATCTCACACTCGCACTCTCACTACCCCAACCCTAACCCTAATACAACCCTCCTCTAGGTGCTATTCCTTGCACTATTAGGAACCTCTCTCTATAGAAGTGCATTACTATACTATAATTTAATAGCTTATCGGCTAAAGACCTACTATCTACCCCCTAAGATATCCTTAAAATCTTCTCTACTAAAGTATAAACTATACTCTACGGATATCCTAGCGGTAATAGCGTAAATAAACTTATATCTACTACTCTTAAATCCCTCGTTCTAAACACACTCCCTTTTAAATCTACTACTATTATCCTATTCTCTTAGACTGCTATTTTATAAGTATAACTTATATACTAATTAAACCCTATATTCTCTTATAAATACTAAAATAACTATATTACTAGACTCTTTAGATAAGTCCTACTCTAGAAGTAACTTCTTCCTAATAAGAATAGGTTTAATAGTAGTAGTATTAAAAAACTCTCTTCTACGTTTAAACGCTATAATTACTACCTATTAATCTATAGGATACGTTAACTATTAAGAGTTAATAAGGGGAGGATTCTATATATCTACGCTAGAAATACTAACGTTTCCGTAGGAAAGAGAAGCGATAAGGACGGGTTAGATGTATGCTACATTAATATGTTTCTCGGGAGTAGAGAAAGGTAGTATACCGAAGGGTATAGAAGAGAGCTTATATTCGACTTCTAGCCAATCTACTAGGAAGACAGAGCGATCTGAAGCTGTTTAGGCGGGAAGGTTCTAGAGTTTCTCCCAGCCTAGATAGTCGGATTGATCGTTTGTGAGAATTCCGGTGCCGTTGGCGTAAGCTGCCTTAGCGGCTGTTGCGAGAGTGGTGTTCATGAGGCGGCCGTAGGTTTCGACTGAGACGCGACGGCCGACGCTAAGGACTACGTGGTCCCACATATTTTGGCCTACGCCTGGGAGGTCGGAGACGAGGGGGATGTTGTGTTGTGCTAGTGTTGATGCTAGGCCGACGCCGGAGACCATTAATAGTTGAGGTGATTGGAAGGCTCCTGCTGAGAGTATGACTTCTTTTCTGGCGGAGAGAGTGTAGTTTGATGGTCCGCTTTGTACGACGACTCCGGTTGCGGTCTTGTTGCTGTCGAATAAGATCTGCTTGGCCATGGTGTGGGTGTATACCACAAGATTCTGCCGACCACTCTCGAATGCTGCATTCAGATACGAGGTTTGGGATGAGCTTCGTGATTGATCGGGATTCTCCGTCAGCGGGCTGTATTGAGACCCAATGAGCTCGCCCTCGATCAAGCTGTGGACATCTTCGATCCCAAGCTCGCGGAATGCCAGCTGACCCCAAGACGCTACCGGCGTCGCCCAGTTGGGGGATGAGACCTGTAGTGGACCAGGAGAAGATGAATAGTCTGCACCGATAACCGCAGGCACTGTAGCATTCGATGCACGAAACTCCATGTTTGGCTCGGAGTAGTTGATGGACTTCTTGTAGTGTGGGAGGAAGTCGTCCCATAGATAGCTCGAATCGTTCACAGCTTTAGCCCACCATTTTATAGATCCGACAGTAGCTCGGTTGTAGTTCATCGCATTCTCGACAGAGCATCCGCCAAGTATCTTCCCTCTGCCATAGTGGAACTGCTGACCGCCGCCTCCAGCTTGTGGTGTAGTCAAGAATCCCTAGTCTGTTAGTGGATTGTCGTATTATGAGTCCGGAGTAATGTAGTTATATGCTTGATTATAAGCTAGAACCACAGATGTGTTTCCATTTTCTTAGTCGTAGAAGCCGCCTACTTCAATCACCGCCACGGAGTTGGTGCCGTCTTCTGCGAGGCGATATGCAACGGCTAGTCTAGCTGTACCACCGCCGACTACGACGTAATCAAACGGAGCGTTCTTTCTAGGTATGCTAAAGTCAGTTCCAGGTACAACGTGCTGGGTAGAGCGGTCGGCTAATGCAAGGGTTGTAAATGCTGCAATCGCTAATGCTATTCGTGATGTTGACCGCATGATTGTGGTCGTATGAGATGAACCGCTACCAAAGGCAAAGAAATGCAGAAAAGATTACTGCTGATGGAAAGAGGTGGTTTTGCTCATATTCCCAAGAAAAGGTTCCCCTCGTTCTCATTATTAGAGTAGAGTTTGGCATTGTGGACGATCAAAGACGTCAGGCCGCTCAAGCGTTTACTACTTCGAGACGGTTGAATGTCGATCAATGTTTCTTCGTCAGTATGAGGAAAGCGACCAAAGCCGATATTGGCGAAAGCGAAACCAAATATTTTCAACGAGAGTACCGTCGAGATGTCGAGCCTGTGGGACTTGATTGATGTCTTTTTCCTTTTAGACAGACTTTGCTCACCTTGAGACTCACCGAAACAGAAGATTTGAAATGGTATTACAGAACACATGTAAGGATGCGCCTCATGCCGTCTTCCTGTCCTTGGAACAATAGCAAGCTGTAACGGACATCTTGTGGTCGACGCAGGACTATTCCCTCCGTTCTTCGTGGTCAAGGCCTTGCATTGAAGCTTGAACATGCCGTCTCAAAAGCAGACCCGTCTAGGTACGCTAACGGTGATGGCACTTCGGTAGGTAGGTTTCTTCCTTGCTGCGTAGGTGAGATAGCTTGGACATGGCGGGAGGCAGGTAGGTCGGATCTTTGAGCAGAAAGCTGATTGACATCATCTCTGCACAATCAGCAGCTTCCAGGAGAAGAATTATGTGTGGCGAGTGGAGTTGGGAATCTTGGCCGTTCAGATAGTCTGTCGGAGACCTAAGGCTGGGGGAGAGCAAGTGCTTGTGTGCAGCATCTCGACGCATGGGAGGAGAATACGAGGTCCGAAGGCCCACAGCCTAGCAGGGTATGCAGCCAGTCCAGTAGAGAGAGACAGGCGAATGCTACAGCTCCGCTCTGAGGAAGATTCTCTTCCGATGCGTCCAAATGCTGTGAGCGGTATCTTATCTGTGAGGTTTGTGCAAAGCTGGCCAAGGAACAGAAACGGTTGGATACCAAGAAGCCTTCTTGGACGATATCGACATTTCGAACTGCACATCCTGAATTCCTAGCAGTCCATTGATAAGTGAAAATGGAAGGGTTGTTGTTGTGATGAGAAGAAGACGCGGTGTTGAGAGGAAGAGGAAGGAAGGATTATAGATTCACCCGAAGATGTCCCGACCCGCCGCCCCACATGTGGTGGCTTGCCTGGAGCTTGTCGCGTCTCGCGTCACCTCAGGTCGATGGAACAACATCAATGACAACACGCCGCTCCGCCCTCTCTTCCACCACCCCTACCCCTGCTCGATGAGATGCCGGCGCCGGGAGACCAACACAAGGACACGATCCACTCTGCCAACCCGTTCGCCGACAACACACCGACAATATCAAAATACACGGCCATTGAGATTGCCACGCTCCAGTCGCGGCTTGAGAAACAACTGGGTCCTGAATACATATCCACACGACCCGGCGCAGGTGGCGGAAAAGTCCACTATCTCGCAGCGGAGAAGGTCATCAATCTCGCCAATGAGGTATTTGGCTTCAATGGCTGGTCTTCTTCAATTCAAAATGTGCAGATAGACTTTGTGGATGAGCATCCAACGACTGGACGGATCAATCTTGGCTTGTCCACAATTGTACGCGTCACTCTGAAGGACGGGAGCTTTCATGAGGACATTGGATACGGGCACTGCGAGAATGTAAAGGGAAAGGCGGCGGCATTCGAGAAGTCCAAGAAGGAGGCCGCGACGGATGCTATGAAGCGAGCGCTGCGCAACTTTGGGAATGTACTGGGAAACTGTCTCTACGATAAAGACTACCTCTCCCGAATCACAAAGGTCAAGGTGCAGCCTTCAAAATGGGATGCCGGCGATTTGCATCGACATCGGGACTTCAAGGAGGTGAAGAAGGAAGCGACAAGTTCAGACGAGGCACAGCGTCAGGTGAGTGGGAACGGCAATGGCAGTGCGATCAGAAGGAATACGAGTGTGCAATCCGTGCAGTCAGCTGCCTCAAATGGGAGTGCTGAGTTTGAGGATGATTTCGGCGGCGATTTCGACGACACTGACTTTAGCCACCCGGACGAGGTCAGAGTGGACGACAGCACCATAACAAACGGGAACGGCCCACAGCAAAGGCAGGCGCCGCCTCAGCAACCACAAGAGCTTCGACCGCTCAATATCCAAGCGCCGACACCTATGCAAGGCATGCAAGCACCACAGAGACCACCAAATCTGCAGCGACCACCACAAAATGCTGCTCAACGTCCGGGGAACAATCCTGCCAGGATGGGACCGCCGCAAACGCCAGCACCACCTCCAGCACGATATCAACGGCAGATGGATCAAGCCAACGGGAATGCAGCAGCGCAACAACAACAACAGCAGGCGCAGCAACACAATAATGCGGAAACGCAGCGGTCAAACTCATCTTCTGAAGACAGTTCACACGCAATGGAACCTCGACCGCAAGCGCCTCCTCCCGGAGCACCCATAGGCTTCGTCACGGGCCGAAAAGCCGACCTCGTCAACGCACCAACCGGAGCAGGAACAGCAGCCGAAGGTCTCGCTTTCAATCCTCATGCCGAAAGTCCCTCAATAAGAAGAACACAAGGCGTAAATCCTGGCAAATCCGCACCCATCACGAGAGATGTCTTGAAAGCAGCGAAAGAAGGACAACAGCAACCCAATCAACAACAACAACAACAACAACAAGTCGGTGGTGGGACTACACGGTCTGCTGGAACGAACTACGCCAATCCATCAGCGGACATGAATCGCAGAATAGGCATGCCGCAATCTCCCGCCGGAGGTGGCGGAGGAGGAGGATTCACGGGAGGCCGCGGTTCTGGAGCATATAGACCGCCTACTTCTCATGGAGTCAAAAGAAGCGCTTTGGGAGATGTTACCAATATGCAGCAGAATGCGCAAGGTATGGATGGTGCTTCTGATGCTAAGAAGGCGAAGATTGAGAATGGTGGGAAGGTGGATGGTGTGGTTGAGTAAGTTAAGAGACTGGAAGTGACCTGGTGTGAGTTTGTTTGGCTGGCTGTTATCCATGGATTACGATGCATATTGAGCGTGGCGTTTGCTACTTTATTTGCATGGCAGGCGGGTGTCGCTGGATAGCTAGCGGGTTTTAAGAAATTGAATCTAGCCATCGGCGTGTTTTTGAAAAGCCCCTATTCACTTTTCTTTTTCGGGAGAACATTTGCTGAAATAAAGATTAGCACAAATTGATTCAAATAGTTGGAGCCTTTTTGGAAGATACACGACCTGACAATTTCTTCGATTTCTTCTCCTGACTATCGACCCGGCCTTCGCGGAAGCTTTCCCACCCGCAGCTCTCCGCTTCTCAGTCAATATCCTTCTCCAAGTCAAAGTAATTCCAAAGTCTGAGGATCGAACGGCACCCCTTTCCTTCGAATTTATCTCCTGACTATCAATCAAACCGGCCTTCGCGGAAGCTTTCCCACCCGCAGTCCTCCGCCTCTCAATCAATCTCCTTCCCGTTTCCCATTCAAACTAATTCCACGAGGATCACGCATCCCTCTCTCAAAACGCTCAACTCCATGACCTTAAACATTTCTACCCATCCATATGATCCATTTCGTAATATAACCTTTCCCTCCGGTCAGGTTCCATTCGACCTCTGGCATGATCGGGCGGTAAGACACGACTCCGTAGCATACCTCTCATTCGTTGTCTAGGTTTTACATTCGGAGCGCGGAGTGCTTTTCGACACATGGGACAGGTATGTGCGTCTCTTAACCAGCGGGTTATACAAGGTTCGCAGTATTCATGGTTGCAGATTGTTGTGGCGATTGCGGTGGTTTCTTCGCGGCAAATTGGGCATTCGAGGGGTGGGGAGATTATTGTGAGGACTGTGGGCGAGGGTTCTGAGAGGGATTTTGATGAGGCGGGGGGCGTTGGAGGACGGACTTCCTCGCTATTGGCGTTCTGGTGGTTGGGTTGTCTTGCCGGATTGTTCGAGAAGTTTGATAATCTTCGAAAGTCTGCTTCCATCGTTTCGTATTCGAAATTCCCCCATCTGGAACCGATAGGAGCAGGTACGCGAATATTCTGCTCCAACATCCGCGCTAGCAATTCCTGTAACAAATTATGATGTTCTAGAAATTGCTGTCGTTCGGCTATCGCAGTATTGGAAGGACTGGCAGCAAACCGCCTAGAAGCCCCTATCTGCAAATTCTGCATCGTTACAGCTCTTACTAGATTTGATCTTCGTCTTGAGTCCAACCTTTGGATCTCATCTAAATGTGCCAGTTGTTCGGAATTCATTTCTGCGGCATGGGTGTTCACGGGAAAGGCAGCTTGGGATTCCATACTGACTTGGTTTTGATGTTGGGCTTGTTGGATTAGAATTGATTGTCGGTTTGTTACTGTTTCCGCGAGTCTGGAGACGCGTTGCGCTGCAGTAGATGGTGGGCTTGTCGTAGGCGGCGCTTGAGAGATATCAAAGAAGTCCTCTGGATCCCATGGGGAACTTTGTCGTTGACTGTCTGCAGCAGATGGCTGATTTTCTCGTTGGCTGTCTGCAGCAGATGGTTGGTTTTGTCGTTGGCTGTCTGCAGCAGATAGTGAGATTGTCGCATGCGGCCCTTGAGAGAATTCAAAGAAGTCTTCTGGTCTCCATTCGTCGTTCTGTCGTTGGCTGTCTATGAGGTCCGCGTTCTGCTCTATTTGGCTCTGGAAGTACTCTCTCAAGTGCTCTGACCACTCATCTGATCGAGCTGCCGCATCGTAAACGCCTCTGTTATCTCTTTCTCGGGGAAACCCAGGAGGTAAGTGTCTTGCTTGTAGACTCCTTTGGTATTCTCCCGGTGTCACAAATGTCCGCTGAACATGAGCAACTTCTTCTCGTAGCGTTCTTATATCGGTTTGATTTCGTTGCAGATCCTGGTATTGAGCTGTCTCAGCAGGAGTCCATGAGGACTGACCGTTCTGTTGACCTTGGCCTGGTCCGACTCGCAGCCTTTCTTGGCCATCTAGGTAGCCGGAATCCATATATGGAATTTGCGGAGCTTGATCTTGACTTGGAACCAGGTTCCGAGCCTGCTGAGAGGGCGCCCATGGTCGAGCCGACACAGAAGGAGAGAATGCGAACCTCCCATGTTGTTGCTGTGCGGCCCTAATTGCCGGTCCTGGCGGTTCTTGCTGACCATGGCCGCGGAAAGCAGAATAGGGGGATTGTGCTGGAGGACTAGGTTGGTCATGACTTGGAACTGGACTTCGGGATCTAGCCCGTCGACGAACTACCGCACTATCGACTATGTCATGATTGCCATTTTGCCATTGTGGTCGGTAACGGTTCATTCGGTCACCCATTTGACCTTGGTATAGATGCCATAGGGGCCCCTGGGCTTGCATTGAGGCTATACTTGGTACTTGGGATGATTGAGTAGGTGCATAACGCATCGTTGTTCGGGGTGTGGGGTGTGCCGTCCATGATCGCGGATAGGACGGCTCAACAGTTGTTCCGGGAGTTCGTTCCCAGGGGTTAGGGGGATCTTGCGTTGTTGTTGGGGGAGGAGATGGTGTCGCCCGGGGTAATGTAAAGGGCATAGTATCGAGTATTTAGATGCCATGTACGGATATATTCGGAGTGGTAAAGGGTTCGGGTGGTGGCCAAATATGTAGGGGAAATCAAGTCTCCATATGAAAGTCTGGCAAAAAGCAGATAACGCTGGCTAAAAAAAGATACGAGTGTTGTTGAAATGGTATAGGATGCTCGAGGTCGATGATGATTTATATAGCAATGCGTGAAAGCATAATTTGGGCAAGGAGTTGATGTAATGTAGCTGTCATTGCCATATTCTGGTTGTAAAACGAAGAATGTTGGTTGCTTTTAAACTTTAATGCTGACCAATTTTGGAGAAAAGAGAGGGGGGTTTGAGGCTCCTTTCAACTTGATCGTTACTGACCAGCCTCCAAGGGTGAGGGTGTCTCGGAATGGTTAAACCTGAGAAAGATGACAGACATGACAAGCATGAACGTAGTTATGAGCAGGCTTTCAAGCCGATATGTCTTTGGATCGGAGCGGTCGGCCAACGTGCATGGTACCTATACTTGTCAATATAGCTACTTTCACAAGATACCCCGCATGCGGCCGTTTGATGGCTGGCTTTGCCAGTGAGGAGGTAAATACATGGCACCATCAAAGTAAGGTGTTTGGTCAATTGAGCCGTTACTATGTTGAAGCAAGAGTGAGTGGGTGAACCGCTGATACTTTCTCTTCAAAAGAACTTTGCTCGACGACAGATCTGTCGGCCGAATCATACTTAACCATAAAAGGACCTTCTTACTTCCTAACTACCTTGACTCTAATACCAACTCCTCTTGACCCCTGAGCACTAAGCCGAGACACTCCGCTTGGCGTATTCGCCTAATTAGACTTCCTAAAGGAGTCCAACGTTAGATCCTTCTACCTTGTTAAAGAAGTGTCGCTAGCAGCATGGCATAGTATCTGCCTTAAAGAAGTGTCGCTAGCAGAATGGCATATACTAAAAGTTCTAGATTATAAACCCCCTTCTAATTCTCGTATATGATTTTTCCTTACATTCATCTTTAAGGGGCCGCGGGCAATCTATATTGCTACTAGTAAGGGTCGAAAGAGGCCTCCGATCAGGACAAAAACTAGTAATAAGTACTAAGAATCATTTATTACTTGCTTCACAATTTCAGCTTTTAAGAGGGTGTATGCAGTTCGAGTGAGGAACCTCGCGGTCTCGTGCCGTGGGTCAGAGGGTACTGTAGCTATAGGAAGAGTACTCCTTAGTTGTTGTTGTAGGCGAGAGTCTCCCCTACGACAGCCAGTTAAGGAATTCTGCCTTCAATCAAGCCGACAACGATCTCGTAAACCTCAGGGAAGCTAAGAAAGCCGGTGATAATGTAATCTTTCGTCAATCGCAGCATCACTTTATTTCGGCTGAAAACACATCTAGCATAATCACTTTTCAAATCTTGACGAAGACTCTTCATTCAGATTCTTTTGCCACCTCTAACATCTGACAACTGGACATGCTGTATGATCCTGCTGCTGGATGTTCATCGATACAGACTGCTTAGCCTGTGTCGTCTGTTAGAATTGTTGCTGCTTAACGGCAGCCGGAGCCGGAGCCGTAGCAGCTAGTAACAGAAAGTTGGCGGCGAAATGAGCGGCCGCAGCCGCTTGGTGAGCTTGACTCTACTAAGCGCGGAAGACCGCGCAAGCCATGTGTAATGGACGAGGGGCCAGACTGTTCGTTGCCATTAGGATAGACCGAGCACCCTCCCCTTCGTCTCCATCGCCCGCCATCATTTGATGAGCTTCAGATCGGACGAATGTATAGTGCTCGCTCATTTCCTCGCGTCGAACTGTCTACCCGCCCCCTTTTTCGCATCCCCCACCCCCTGCCCCTTCGATGTATGGAGTGATGTAGCGAAAAGGATATCATCGAGAAGAAGAAGGAGCTGAGAAAGGACAGGACAATACGAAATGCCAGACGCAAAGAATAGAGAAAGAAAAAAAAGACGACTTTTCAATGAACTCGTCAATCAGACACTAGGGAACGAACGAAAATGATCTGAAATCGAAAAGAGAAGCGTACAACAAACATCCCCATAGAAAAAAGCAAAAGCGACAAGAGAAACCACACCCAAAACCCACCTCCCAGAAAGAAAAAAAGAAGAGAAAAAGAAAAGACGAACCCAAGAATTGAAAACACTCATAACATTCATCAAACACCCCCTCAACAGCAATCCCTAAGCCCAACTAAAATGCTCCATATGCAAATACACATCCCTCCGGCCTTTAAACTGCTCCCCAGCAACAGCCCTCCCAACATCAGCCTGCATACTCAGCGGTCCACAAACAAAAACCCCCAAACTCTTCTCTCCAGCCGCAATCGCCTCCTCAGCAACAATCCCCCCAACATCCGGCCTAGCCCTCCTCTCTCTCGCACAGAACCTACTTGTCGCCCCTGTCTCCTTCTCAGATTCGGAATCACTACCCACAACATCCCTGACTACAACAGCCTTGCCCTTTTCAACATCCTCATCCTCCTCATAAACACCCCGTACCGTCCTTGCAGAATCAATCCCTCTATCCCCCGTATAAAAAATCTCCACACCAAATTCCGTACGACATGATATTTCCCCCAGAAGCCCCCCTTCAAATTTCTCCAAAACCTCCCCAACAGCCCCCTCAAACCACACCCTAGTCCCCTCATCCCTCGTAGCAATCACGACTCGCAAGCTAGGCGCCTCTTCCCCTCCCTTCTTTCCCTCCACATTATCATCATCATCACAATAATCCGTGCAGTCTCGTCTTCTTCTGAGAAAAGCTTCAATAAGAGGTAATGTCCACCCAGCCCCGCTCCCTCCTGCGAAAACGAGCGTGCGGTGGGAGGTAGCGAGGAGAGGCATGGAGATTCCGCCGTAAGGTCCATCTACCATAATCCGAATTTTGGAGAGGGGGTGTAAGGAGGCGTGGGTGGCGAGTCTCTTTGTTAAACCGCCCTGGGGACGAATATAGAATACTAATTCACTTTGCCTCGCTTCATAGTAGTGGCTCGATTTTGTAGGGAGGGAACAAGCAGTGAAAGGGTGGGAGGAGAAGATATTCAAGCCGGGAAATCGGAGGAAGAAATGTTGTCCTGCGCGCCAGGTTGTTTTTGTGGGGATGGAGATGCGGATGAAGTTGTTACCGTTGGGCGTTAGGGATATTGTAGCGTTTGGGGCTGCGAGAATTCCTTTGTGGGTGATGAATGTGCGGAGGAGAGAGTGCAGGGTGCTGAGGGTGTAGAGCACGCCTGTGGCTATGAAGTAGTCCCTATCAGAGAGAAAAAGTATTAGCTGTGGCGAATCCCCAAGGAGTGGAACATATATGTGTGTGTGTGAGATACTCACCAAGATGAAAGCCGGAAATCGCAGTGTAAAAAGAAGAAGACCACAAAAACCACCGCAGCAACAAAATGCGATAATTTGAAGAATTCGTAATGGAGACTTCGAAGAGGACCGATACTGGCAAATGTCAACCATGTTTGAGCCGAAATTGCCACGACACCAGTCCAGTAACACATATTAGTCCTCCATTCCGATTCCAAATCTCCCAGCCAGACATTGTAGACTATGAACGGGAATGTATGGATGAGAGCAAGGATAAAAGCAGCATAACTAATCCAGCGATGAAAAACTTGTAATTTCTCATGCGAGATCCCCGTCAAAGCGGTTATGATGTTGGATTTGGGACTGGTGGCTATGATGAAGGGGAGGCAAGCTAGTGCCATCCAGCCGCTGCGAGTGGCGATTGGGGGGGAACCGCCCCAGTTTATGAGGAGTGTGGGAGGGTTTGAGGGGGATTTGATGTTGGGCCAGTAGTATGGTTTTGGGGCTAGAGTCATGGTGAGGAAGAATGTTGCGCCGAGGAAGCCGAGGAGGAGGATTCCTAGGGGTGCGGAATTCCAGTTTAGAGTGTTGAGGCGGTATTGGCGGTATGAGAGGTAGCGGATTGTTGAGCGGATTTTGGTGAAGAGGGGGGTTTGGGGTGGTGGGAGGAAGGGTGTGAGTAGGAAGGGTATGGCGAAGAGAGTGATGGCTGTGAGGAAGAAGGCTATTGTTGGGAGAGCATAGTGCCAGTCTGCTTCGTACCTGAAAGGAATGTTAAGGTTTTTTTTTTTGCTGGGAGTGTATGTGTTGATAGATGCATACCAGAACCTCCAGTGACCTTGTTGGTATTCGCACATGGCGGTATCGTTGAGAGAGCAAGAGTATGCTCGAGAGGAGTGTAGCATGACCGGCTGATCAAGCCATGGCGTCCCCATTGCCATGTTCATGATTTCGGGCTTTCCTCTAGTGAGAGCTGATATTCGCGCGGTAGGACGAGTCGATGCAATGGGTGAGATGTGCACCAAAGTGAAGAAATGTCGTGAATCTCAAGAATAAGAACTGGGATCAGATAGTGGATATATGTCCACGAGGTGATGGTTCAGGGCCGCAACGTGGGATAGAAGACAGCGAAGATCAGATCATCATCCAGGTCCACTTGGTCGTGCAAGGAGAATATAGCCAAGATAGTCCAACCTTGGGAGATAAGATGGAAGAGACGGATGCAAGAGCTTGGAAGGGTGTGGATTCTGTTACTCTCCGCCCCACGCATTCTCAAAGTCCGACGTTCTCAAATGTGCTCAAACAAGACTCACACCACGGATCCTCCTCAGCCGCGTCTCGGTGTTATGTACCTGCGTGTGTGTGTGTGTGTGTGTGTGTGTTGAGAGCGCATCTCCACCGCTTGCACGATTGCATGTACCCATAAAGTTGATATCCACAAAGCATATCGTGCAATACACAATCTCCACTCTTGGCAAACTCATAGACCGCCTCCAATTTGCGCGAGTCAGGTAATGTCCACAGTGGCTCCTCCCAACGTCCTTTTCATATCCACAGCCCAAAGGGGCAGGGATGGGAGAAACTTGCTCACTGATGAGCAAGTTAAGTTGATTGATCCACTCTCACACAGCCAGAAACGTCCGCCCGCTGCCTCGGAGATCTGACGATATGCTGCACTCCTTCGTCCGATTCCCAACAACGAGCGCGATTGAGTCTGTATGCGTTTGAGCGAGTTTCTCCTGCAGAGTAGACTCGTCGAGGACTTTTTTTCAGAAATAGGAGGCCAACTTCCCGCACCTGGTCCAGAACAAAGAACGATTGAATTTCCTCCAGCCAAAAAGTCCTCGAGTCCAGGAGCCAGACTTGTAGAGCGTTCGGGAGGGAGATTTTGCAGAACCATCTTCATCGGAAATACCAATCTAGGAGCCCTCGTCTCTCGAAGAAAACCAAAACTTCTCTCCCGGCCGAATACCTTCCTGGACTGCTCTTGTTCTAATCATCTTCGCTTTCCACCTTTCCATCTTTAAGAGACTCTCTCCAGAACATCATGGACATGAGCATGAGCATGACCATGGCAACAACCACCTCCACCGCCTCCTCCATGCCCACCTCAACTTCCACCTCCACAATGGACATGACAACCGACGCCGCGGGAAACATGGTAATGTCCATGTCCACCATGATGATGACCTTCTTCACCTCCACCACCACACCCCTCTACTCCTCTTCCTGGACCCCCACCACCCCAGCCCAATACATAGGAACCTGCATTTTCCTCATCGCTCTCGCGGCGATTTTTCGCGGAATCGTGGCTCTGAGGCAGAATTTTGGTGTTTTGATGGTGAGGTGGAATTTTAGGCTTGAGACGAGAATTTTGAGAAAGGAGTTTATGGGAGATGAGGGG
>MWSQ01000758.1:0-19122 GCA_002116395.1 Ramularia endophylla | reverse complement strand
CAAAACCTTGATGAAAATCGCCTTATTTTATCAAATAGCGGTGTTGACGAAACGGTGGCAACATCCAGGACAGCGCGCCTCCGATACTGACTCCGACCTGTTCTTCAACACAAGCGTCCAGCAGAGCTTCGCAGACTGTGCCAGAGCTTGTGACAATGTCTTTGCTTGCAACTATATCGACTACAATGTCTTGACGGGCGATTGCAGGCAGGCCAATCAGCCGCCGTCAACCGTGGCGGATCCAAACTATTATTATGGAGTAGTGGTGTTTGAAACTGCATGTGGGCCAGGTTGCAGTGGTTGAGCATTGGACGGCGTATGTATTTGGCTGCCAACCGGCATAGTATGAATTGGCTCATGGCTTTTGGGTGTTGGACTTGCTAGGTTCGTACACCTGTTCATATGAAAGAACAAGGCCGACGATGTAAGGATTTCCCAATGAGCTTTCACCTTCAAAAAGTCAAGTCAGTCATCTTGAGTACGCTCTCTTGATGGAGATAAAGTCTGTCAAGGCAGAGAAGTCTTTGGACTAGCACGATTGTCGGGGAAATGGCAGGAATTCCCACCCAACAGAGTGTTCAAGTTGCATTATCCTCATATCGACAGCTCCGTGTATGGACACTGCACAGCAACAGGGAACACATCGCTTGCAACACTTAAAAGCTGCCGCTACCCCAACCCTAACCCTAGACGCTCCTCAAGAAAGGAGAACATCCTCGGACTCCGCCCCGCTTGGCGCTTACGTTGCTCTTTCCAATGTCCCTTCAAACACAGAAGTCTTGCTTGTTACACACACTTCTGCAGAACGTAAACGTCTGCTCGCTTCATCGGGATACTATCTCACTTACTACACATGCACCAGCAAAGCTGATTGAGGGCGAGCCAGAGGTTTTCGCTTCTTTCACTGCCGTACCGTCTCGCGAGGATGGAGCACCTCGTTCGCGCGTTCAATGCGCTGCCGCGGTCAAGGACCACCCCGTCTGGATTGCCAAATCATTGGATCTTTCGGTCAGTCTATCTTTCGGTCTAAGCTCCATGAGAGAGATGACAACTGATCGTTCAAAAGAATCCGACACGTGCCGTTGCAACCACCTGGGGATCTCCTGGTTGCAATTCATCCCCAGAGCACCTTCCAGCTCACAGCCGGAGTCCGGCTCAAGTCCTGCATCTACCAATGAGAGATAGAGCCGAAGCAATTGTGAAAATGCTGCTGGAGCTGTTCATCAACGGCCATCGTGGTCCAACTGGACAGCCAGATCCCACCGCTCCACCGCCCTGGGCGCCGTGGTCATGGGCCACCGAAGATCCGGAGCTTGCGACTGCCATCGAAGAAGCTCTGAGACGTTGTGGTGTATTGGACGCTCTATGCCATGTTAGCACATGCACTGCGGAGGAGAAAGAGGTCATGGACGAGTCATGGTCTCACCTCGTTGGTATGTTGATGAAAATGATGGGCCTCGATGCCAAGTCCAAAAAAGCTCGGGCTGCTACCGCAAGCAGTTCGCAATCTACTGGACAGGAGGTCTCAGCTCAGGCACTTGTGGAGCTAGGCGATGACTCCCAATGCCACAACTGCCGAAAAGCTCTCACTGGAGTTCCAAAGAAGTGTTCAGCTTGTGGAAAGGCATACTATTGCAACCGCGAATGCCAGAAAGGAGACTGGAAGCGCCACAAGAAACCCGACTGCCTCTCGAGCCGGTCCCAAGCAAGCGGTTCAACGGCTCCACCCACCAGCATGGATGCGTTCACGTATCTCAACACCATCGCATGTAACGCTCCTGAGGCGCAGAGCCTGGCGACAAGGCTCAACCTGACTCTTTCTGGTAGCGACGGTATCAAGTAAGTTTCATGTACCTGTTGGCAACTTGTCCATGGCTGTCAAGATGAGAATTATTCAATTGGGGAACTTGTCATTAGACATGTGTTAGCCAATTTAACGGTGCTCTCTCTCGACGGTCGTCGCTCTTTCTACCACTGAGAACCTTTGCATTAGCAGAGTCGCTCGATACATGGCAGAGAGACCAGATCTGATGAGCAACTTCAGTGAATAATTCTCATCTTGACAGCTCTGATCTTGTCTGATCGTCTAACACGCAACAGGAAGCCACTCCGCCGTCTAACGGTTACAGGCAACGACTCACCGGAGAACATCCAGCTACTATTCGGGCCCAACTGGAAGAGCTCCATGCAAGATCTCTACGACGAGACACGGATCGAAATACTGCTTAACCCTCCTCATGATCGCCCTCCTACACGATGAATGCCAGCCTCGATAACGGTGGTCCATCTTGGGCACCACGCCCGGCCAGCGAACAAGAGCTCGCCAGAGTGGCTGAAGTGCGGGAGATGCAGGCTCGGATACGCCAGCGTGTCGGTAGCGGCAGGTCACCAACTGGTGGGGATATGCAGGCTATCTTGACCTCCTTCGGTGGGCACTGGACGGAGAAGCTGCCACTTTATCAGCTCGCTGTCAATACCATGGACCAAGGAGTTCAGGTGCGTTGAGATGAGATGATTACTGGCTGCAGGCCACGAAGTATCGGAGAACACCCGACCTGCAGGCGTTCGGCGACGGATCGTGCAGCTGCTTGGGGAAGCTTGGTTAGCCACTCTCACCCCATCGCTGTACTTTCTTCGACTCGTCGGTTTCTTTCCGATCGATACCTGCTTTGTACGAACAGATTTATCCTTACGGGCGTATGTCTTGGTGGTAGTTCCTTGTGGACTGCGATCGAGAGGCTGTTATGACATCATAAGGATCATGCTGTTCCCGCTAAGCCTATTACAGACTGTATGGCGAAGGGCGACCCTCAGGACAGCGTCAAACAGAAGCAAAGCTCGCGATCCTGTCTGCTTCAACATGGCTTCCCTCAGCCCACTTACGACAGATGGGCGAAATATTCTTCCGTAGGGCTCATTAATGCTGTTGCCTGCCATGGTACTGGCAAAGATATATATTGCCATCTGCCACCTGAATTCTGACTGCATTCTCCCAAGAACAACAGCATATTAGCAGCTTTACCAGCTCGCACCAGCCATTAACCTGAGATAATCTGGAACCACAAAGCCAACATCATGTGCTACCGCCGCCGCAACCAGGATTCCAGTATGACAATCGTCTCAGCAGGACGAGCTCTCTACAATGCCTACCAGGACCATACCGCTCGAGGGCGTCAAGCCACATTGCCTCCAACCAATGCGACCATGATGCAAACCCAGTCTCATCTGGATCAAGTCAATGGAGAGATCTTGAAAGGGGCTGGCGTTGATCCGCCAGCGTACACTCCCGCTGTCATGAACCGCCGTACCATCTCTCCTGAGCCGCCCCAGTATGAAGCCACTTTTCAGGGACTAGACCAGAACGACATGTCAGGCAACGAACGTACTGGAGATTTCAATGAACAGCTGCGCACTACTTCTTCCAAGGATAGCTCCATCAATACTCCAACCAGTGGATATCTCGCGAAGAAGGAATTGAAGGCGGCCTACAAGGCTGTTCGCAGGAACGAGAAAGCTTTGTATAAAGCTGAGAAACACTCGATGAAGGCTGAGAGGAAGAACATCAAGGCCATGCGGGAGTGCTGTTGTTGAGTGGTCATTGAGCGGACTTTTACGTGATCGATTTGGATTCCAAGCGCAACGCAGTGACGACATCACGGCAGAGTGATCATGATTCTGATCTTTTGTGGTCGCAGCGGAAGGCGTCGAGCATAACTGTCAAATGTTGATGAGGTACAGTGACGTTTAGACTGCCCAATATCTCAGCTCGTGATATCTATTCACTTCTTCCCAGGCGGCAAGAAAATGTCCAACACCCTTCTCGGAATCCTTTTGAACCTCACACCCTCCCATACGCCCACAATCTCCCCATCTTGCAAGACATAGACATTACCCTCGAGCACCGTCTTATCAGTGACCAGCTCTTCCATTCTGACATAGTTCCTGATCTCAACTCCTTGCTTCCATGGAGTCAGCTTTTCACTAATCCTCATCGCCGTCACACCGTTTGAGATGAAAGCATTCTTCTTTTCATCTTGCTCCACAGCATTGCAAACGAATCCACTGACATGACAGCTACCGTCCAGCAGGTACGGTCCAATCAGATCTTTCTCCGGATCCAAAGCACCGAAGTCCAGCAGAGAAGTCGCTTCGAGAGTTTTGCTGTCGAAAGTGCATTCGACCACATTCTGATACTGCCCGGAGTATTGGACAAAGCTCTCAAACATCTTATAAGCCTTCGACTTCTGTACAAGCTTTACCTCTCCGGAAGACTCCTTATGAGCACGGGTAAGCAAGCCATCGATTCGGTCTTGGATGACCGGCGTCTGATGCGACCAAGAGGAGAGCCAATTGGCCGGTTTCTCGAAGCGAACGTTACAGTGACCCATAGTCTGCAGTCTGACGCCTGTAGCAGTCACGCTATGGAACGTACAATGCAGATCGCCAGCATCCGAATCGGACAAAACTTTGGTTTCCATTTCGATCCAGGCTTCAGAGACTCGCGAAACGTCTTTGACCAGAAGTGGTTTGTGGGCTTCCATGTTGCAGACGTTGAATCCTATTGAGGAGTCCGCCGCTGAGTTTTCGCAGATGTACTTGGCGACTGTGGTGGCCATGTCGAAGTAGAGTCCGCTTGGAGTGAGGACCACATTGTTGCATTTGTGATTGATGATCGCTGGCAGAAGACTAGGGTCAGACAGACAAGACCGGACGACGATAGAAGGATTGGAGGCGTTTGCGAGATTGTCTTGAACGAGTTGCTGGCAGGAGGCCGAGAGACGTTTGTAGATTGCGGTCATCTTGTGAGGTAAGGATGCCGTGCGAACGATTCTATCCGGGAGTTAAAGCAGGAAAAAGAAGGGATGGCTGATTCATTTATCAGACTGACCGCATGGTTACTTTGTGCAACGCCGTACTTTTCAGCCGCTTCAACAGCAGCAGTCATGCTCTTGGCATCCGATCTCAGCCTCCGGGTTTGCAATTGATTGAGTGGCAATGCGCAAAGCATGTACTGACTGCATGTCATCGGGCCTGTCTCAGCTCCGACGTTGCATGCGCTGTCATTAGCCCGCATTGCGTTGTGCAATTTCCGACCTGAAAATGAGATAAGTCTGACTGTGTGCTCCGCGCCTACTCATCTGTATCAGAGAGAGTCAGAGGTCCACTTGAGTATAGTATTTAATGGAGAGACTTTACCTCGGGAATCGAGCAGGCGCCATTGAAATCATGCACTGAGGAGATCTTGTCATCGTCTCCAGGCTCTAGCCTTGGAGACGCTCTCTCCATGCAGCAATTGTCTCAAGAGCTACGAGAGGCGATGTGAATGGCATAGTCGCTCGTCAATCGGCGGAGAGATCCACGTGTACAGGAACGCTGACTCCATCAATAGCCGGGCCAATATTTCGCATCACGTAGGAGTCTTTATTCTCGTTTTCCACGAGTTCCCAAGCGCTACTGCGTGTAATCGTCACATAGCTGTCGTCCCAAATGCTTTCACGCACACTTGCTCCGCTGTGCATGATGAGATTTTCACCATCCCACAGGTCTTTGCCTCCTAATAGGCATATCCCCTTGAGAAGATTGTCTGCGTGAAGATCTCGCAACTCACCCAACTGACTGATCTCAAAGTCTCGGGCAAGCTCAACATACACAACAAGCTTTGGTCGCTGTCGGCATAGATCCGCAAGGCGACAAACCAGCTCTTTCACTTGAGAAGATTCATCTGCACATATCTCGAAGGTTTTGAGGCTTTCTGGCAGAATGTCGCGAAGCGGGCGAGCATCAAGGTGCCGGCTTGGGTGAATGGCACTGCTTCCAAGATAGAGGTCCTCCAGTCTGTGAAGACTCTGCATCGTGGAGAAGGGTATATCTGCATGGACAACCTGATGGTGGCGATTGGCAGGATTGCACATTGTTTGCAAGCTGTCTAGAGACTCCAGGGAATCTCGATGTGGTAGCAGGGCCTCGTACATTCTGGAGTAGTCCACGAACTTGACGTGATCTGCGCTCTGGCAGTCAGCATGTGGGCACTCTCGAGTCCAAAAGAACCAGCGGATAGCCTTGCAGGCGTTCAGGATGAGACTGATCGAAGTGGTGTCGAATTCGCAGCGCAACAACTCTATGTCATTAACGTTCGAACTTCTCACCTCGCAGTCCCAGTCCTTGCTGTTGTTGGCGTAAGAGTCGCTTGCGAAATCGTCACTGCTACTTCCGTCCCGGAAATCCGCAAGTCGGAGCGTGCGCACTGAGGGTAATCGCAGCAGTACAGCGACTGCCGAGAAGTGGAAGGCCTGGGCGGCGCCGCGGGCATTGGCAAGCTTAATGTCGCTCAGATTGGCGAAGAAAGATTGACCACATGGTCTGGCAATAGCATGCCCGACGGCGAGGACCCTCCAGAGTAGCGAGTCTTGAACGCTTATCCGTTGACAATCCTTCCGGTCAGTCCGGTCAGCGGTGCGGACGCCGAACGTGAATTCCAAGGTTCTCAATTCTTTCGCTTGAAGCAGTGCCAAGGAAGAAGCCAAGTGGCTCGATGGATGTGAAGACGATGGAACCAGCTGGTCGAAGTGATGGGCAAGTCCCAGGAGTTGAAAAGCCGAGAAAGCCATATCGTCAAGGAGCTCCTTCGATTCGTCACACGTGAAAGATACGTTTCTATACAGCAGCACATGCTATTAGCGATTTTTCTAGGTTACCTTATAGTTGCCAATGTATGAGAATGAGCATCAGCATGCGTCGCTCTCTCCCAGAAGAAGTTCTATTTAGCATCGATGGAGTTCCAACAATGGGCATAGCCGCTCGTTAGAACGGCGGAGAGACGGACCATCGTAACGACCACTCCGGCGTGCGTAAACGAGAACCCAGAGATTGCGTGAAGCAGACCAGCACCATTCCCGGCAGCGAAAAAGGGAAAGATACTCACTCAATCCCAATGCGGCTCTCGCGGACCATGTCGGCCAACTGAGGCTGCGTGGACAACGTGCGTGATAGCAAACTACACCTCCGTGCGTACGCAAGTTTGTCTGACTGCAGTTTGTCTCTGGTGATATCGATCGTGACATCTCGATACAAGGGCCCAGTCACTGCATGGGACACTTGCTTGCTTACGAGCGCGGCGTTGAGTTGATCTGGCCTCTTAAGACGATCAAAGATGTCAATAAGAATTTCCGCTGGAAGTGTCTCGATTGAGGCCATAGGAGGATGTGTAATCTCAACGGCGTGGCTTTGGTTCGAGAGCTCGGCGAGAGCCATGATGGCCTCGCAAGCGCAGACTTGGGCGAGATCGCTTGATAGTCGGACGGGGAGATGGGACAAAAAGATCTCGAGGCGCGCGTATGATGTGGCGAGAAATGTCGATGTTCGGTAGAGAGATGTGATGGGAAGGTCTGATGCAGAGAGTCTGTAAATCTTTCGTCAAATTCAGGTGCGGCATCATCGCATTCAGCGCCATGGTCGTCTTCATTACCTTCCATTCACCTACCTCCAACATCACCCTTCACCCCGCACACCGCAACACTGACTGGCGGAGTGGGGTTCCGATTTCTCTTCACATTGCAGCAGATCGTTTGACTGACCAGAATAACAGATGAAATAAAAGTATTGGCCTTCCTCAACACCCTCGTCCTAAGAAAAGATGGTCCAGGACCCAACATCAATGTAGTCTTCATTGCCGCCCGACACCTCAGATGGGCATTACTCTACTAAAACAAAGATATATATCCATAAAACCCAACGAAGGAAGAAAGTCTACAATCAAAAAAGTCTGAAAGTGACTCCACCAGCGCCTTGCTAAACAACACTCCCTCTCAAGTCCCAAAAGCCGACCTGGACCGAGAGAAAAGAGCACAGAGATATGCCAGCCCATCACGAACGCCAAGAGCACTACGTCCAACTCTTACAACCATTCCGACCAAGTATTGATATACACTGATCAAGTACTGACATCTCCCGGCTCGTCCTCGAAGAAACTATCACTCCACCCTTTGCCAGCAACGCCAGCACTGATACCTCTCTGTTCAACAGCCATTCCTTCACCTTCTCCCCTCTCCACATGCCTCTGCGAGCACAATTCCTGATAGATCTGCTGAAAGTACAACTTCAGCGTCCTCAGACCTCTCAGGTACCCTCGATCAACGCTCTCCATATCTTTCGGAGGACACGGCCTCGTCTTCACAATCTCAAAGTCCTCCGCAGTGACACAATTGGCAAAGTCCACAATCTTGAGCTTGATGTCTGGATATTGTGCAGGCTTGCCGTCCTCCGTCGGTGGAGCTGGCCGAACCTTACCATTCTCGTCTGCGTCGCCGCGGTCGTAGATCATGAGAAGACTGCTCGCATACAGTCTATAGCCCGGGAGTCGACGGATAATGCGATACAGAGCGTTGATCTTCTCCAGGATCGTAGGAATATGCTTGATAGCTTGTGCATGTCCAATCCCATCGAAGAAGAATCCTTTCAGAGCTTCCCTGAAGTTAGAACCGGCAGTGAGGTCGCGACCATTGTATTTGTCTCTGAAACTGTAGGAGTGCGTCTTGACATTGTAGACTTGCATTCCGCAGACGCGGACACCGAGTTCGCGGGAAGTAGTAGTCTTGCACTTCATACGTTGCGAGGCTTGTTTCTTCGCGTTTGCTTCAATACCGAACTGGCGGGTGCCCATCTTGAGGTCCAGGACGCAGGGCCGTTGCATGCTTGCTGTGAGGTCTTCAAGGAGGAGAAAGTGTTCTACTCGTTCATCGTGCTGGACGAGTGAGGTCTCTGGGTTGCGAGGTTCTGGGTGGCCAAAGTCGATTGCAGGTCCAAGGCGAGGCGGCGGGTCTTCGACTGCTATCTCTGTCTTTTGCGGGTCTTGGCCATTTGCCACCACGTGAGGAGATTGGTTGTCTGGACTGTAGATCTTGCGACACTCCTTCTTGACATCGTCCATGGAGAAGACATCTTCTTCTGCTTCCACATCAGCACCGGCGGTGTACGCCTCGTCCTCATGAAACTCCAGATCTCCGCGAGTACCATCCATCTCGGTCGGCTTGCGGGTGAGGCCTCCACCACTGTGCCGACGGCGATGGCCACGACCTCCCAAAGTCGGCTCGTCGGAAGTCTCAGCACTCTTACTAAGAGCTGCTCTGCTCTCCCGCACGAGATGATCGATGTTGGAAGTCGCACGTTCGGCAAGCGCGTTCTCTGTTCGCCTTTGGTGAGAGCTGCGGCGTGGAACACTAAGCGTCCGTCCTTCACCATTCGTCACATCATCGGCTCGCACCATTGATGAGATGTCCATGGAGCCATGTCGTTGAGGCTGGTGTCGAAGTTCTGCGTGCCTGCCTTTTAGCTTGCGACCGTGGTACGAGCGTTCCCGACGGTCATGCTTGTGTATGACTGGAGGAGAGAACACTTCTCGCAGTACGCGGTCGCGGAGTTCGGTGTTGTAAGTCGTGTATCCCCAGCTAGCGGCCGTGCTGAGCGGCGGACGGTAGGACTCATCCTCGTGTGTTTCATGTTCGCCAATGACCTCACCCGGGGGAGGCGAAGAATTGGTTCTGTGGATTTGCGGCGCCGCGGAACGGCGTCGAGGACCCCAAAGGTTATCGGGAATTAAGTGACGGTTGTTTGCGAAGATGACTTCAGGTATGGTCGATGAGCTTGCCGCTGACATGGAATGACTGATCACTCGAGCGGTCTCTGGTGGCTGTAGCCCATCTTTCTTTGAGGTATCATTTTCGCCTTCTGTCGCCTGCTCAGGCCCGTTGTCGCGAGACTTTGACTCTGCAGTCTTTCTGCGCTTTTGGTCTTTGCGATAGGTGACGTTCAGCACACCAATGTATCGAGGCATGAAAGTCAGAAGATCCGGATGATGTTTCTCGACGGTTTCGTAAAACATGTTCTCCTTGCTATTGAGCTGCTTGCATACGGCTCGCCGAGAGAACGAGAACATCGCGGTGTGCCCACCGACTTGATGCTGGTAAGGCTTTAGTGCAACGGCAGCTGCAGGCGCAGCAGCTTGTTGCGACCGTCTCCGCTGTGGAGAAAAGGTCTTGGTCTGCCCTTTGAAAAGCGGTGTCGCAGTCGGGGTAGTCTCAACATCGTCCTCATCGTCCCCAGAAGTGGCGGATTCATACTCAGACTCGTATTCAGAATCTGATCTGTACTCGGAGGGAATGGCAGGCTCGGGAAGAAGTTCAAAGTCGGTGGCAGTGGAGGTGCGAGAGATGCCGTGGAGATAATCCCGTGCGCCTTCCGACTGAAGCGAGACCTGCACATCATTTTCAGAAAGCTGGTCGTGAGGCGACTGCGGGTCCACTTGATCGCTTGGCTTGCGATCAGTGAGTTGATCCTCCGTCGGCGAGTCTCCAACAGTCACTCCCTGATGAGGAAAGTACACAGCCGAAGCAATGTGTTCGCGATCGGACTCCTCGTCCTCAGACCCAACATCTTTCTTCACCTCTTTTGAGATGTCAGCCTTCTTCGGACGACCTTCATCGTCCTGTGCGGGCAAATGTTTGGGATGTGGAATCTTGCGTGAAGACGCGCCCGGTTCCAAATGATGATTGTTACGAATCTCTTCAAGCAAGTCAAGCGGGTAGACTTGAGACATATGCTGCTTGGAGACAGTGACACGATTACCATCCTCTTCCACCATTTCATCCGTCTCCACGTCCTCGTTGATAGTAGGCTCGCGGGGCAGAGCCTCCCTTGCATCAACATCCTTTGATATTTGTGTTACGGACTCGCCCTGCTCAGCCTTGGCCTTGCCTTTCCCACCTTTCTTCTGCTCGGTGTCCCGCTTCTCCTCCGCTTCATTCTCGCGAAACAATCCCAGGTAATGGCTGGCTTTGCGACTGCGCACATTGGCGACCGCCGGTTCGGGTTGTGGAAGCTGTGCATCAATGACCTTGTCAGGCCGGGTCGCCCGTTGAGATTCGGCAATAGACAGGCCATTGACCTTTGCCTCTCCCTGGCGCCACGAGCGGTACTTTTGTCGTTCGGCACTCTGCTCCATGTTTTGGGCGTAGTCATGGCTTTGTAAGGCGGTGATTGGTGTGGATGGTCGCTCTTCCCTGCCCAGAGGTGTGTCGGGACGTTCAATGTCTTGGTATTGGTGTTGGTGTTGATGTTGGTGTTGCAGGTGTAGATTGTGCAACAAATTATTGAATGGGCTTAAATCATTCAAGTTGTACAGCGATCGACGTGGGTATTGCAGTGGACTGCTGTTTTGGTGGTATTGGCGATCGAAAAGCGATGGAGCCGCGGACGACGGATCGGCCATTGAGCCAACAGATGCCATTGCGGACGCTGGCTCCTGTTGCCCTTCTTCACCGCTTTTCTCGCTTGAGGGAATGGTGGGAGGGAGCGTCACGGATGATGCGTTTGTAGCACTCCGCGGCTCGTCGTGGTAAGTGGTCCCCCATATGCTGTCTCTGTCCAGCGCGGCGGCATCGCGAGTCGCCAAGGCAGATGTGCGGCGACGATGGGGTGTTTGGGGACGAGCGGGCGTGTCAGACACCTTTTTGCTCTTACTCGCGGGAGAGAATGTGGACGAGGAGGCAGAGGCAGTTTTGGTGTCGGTGGATGGCGCATCGTTCAGGTCCCCAAGTTGGTCTGTTCGTTGCGCTTCAAAGGCCGGTGCCATAGACAGCGCATTGATGAGCCTGGGGGCATGTGTTGGCCCAATTGGCGAGGGATCGTTTGACGCACAGCACTCCACGCACTTGCTTGCTTGCCGAAGCCCAAGCCCTCGTTTTTTCTGATAAGGCTTAGAGGCGTCCGGGGGCGCGGGAGGAACAGCGCGAAGGACTGCTGGCTTTCAAGCACGTTTTCAGCCTGACTTGTGGTAGCTTTAGCAGGACTGGGAAGCCTCTCCGACTGGCAGATTGTATGGCGGCGTGGGTGGAGGGAAGCAGCTGTATGGGCAAGCAAACATGAACCCAAGATGCCGTCTCGGCATTGTATGACGCCCGAAGCAATTCCGTTGTGGCTTCCATCTCCCATTTGTGGCTCTTGCACCCCCGGCCCAGGGCAGTTCGCGATTCGACGAACCTCCCGTCTTCACTATCACAATCATCACTATCTTTGGCACCCAATCCAATCTATGAGAGCAAGTCCAGCAATCGTGGTACCACACCACAATCGCTTCATCGTGCTTCGACTATCAACAATACCCACCTGCAGGTCCAATGCTATCGGTTCCCCTCTCATGCAGCAAGACAGGCAGAGCCTGGCAAGCAACGGCCTTGTGACCGGTTCAACCGCAGAAAGACCACGGGCATGATCCTGATCTTGCTTGTTGCAGCCACATCCCTGGAAGACATCCCTCGATGTGCTGGCATCTGAGTCCGCCGGCAGCTGCCAATCAATGTGAAATGATTGAGAACGTGATTCCCTCTCCTTCAAAGCCATAGATTGCGCTGTAGCATATGGGACACCTCATCAAAGTGATGATCCAACATCTTCTCATCCTTCCTCACATGCACCTCCTGCAGACTGCAGACAGTCTTCACACCGCTGCATCTCTCCACGATCACGATGTGTCTATCACCAGCCTCTCATGCTACCCAAAAAGTGCCGACGGCGCAAGGACTCCACAATTCCCATGAAAACGGTCTGTGGTCGCCAACCGCTGCCCCGGCCCGACCTCCGCGAACCCAGCAACGATGCCGCGCGCCGATCAACTCTGGCCCATCCAGTCAACGACTCACATACAACAGCATGCAAAGTTGCTTTGTTCTGATCGAGCCCGCTCTCCTCTCTCACCGACATCGTCACCTTGTTTCTCGTGATTCGTGTGCGAGACAGTCATATCCAAAAGCCTGCCTTGGAATGCCTGTCAGTCCAAACCGCAACATCCCCGATCTTGGAACCCAATGCCCAGCGCCCCTGCAGCCTTGCCCATCTGTTCCTGGCATGTACCTGAAAAGGAGGCTCATCATCGGAGATTCCGCCTGCTCCGTACTCCGTACCTGAGGATCGCACGTCTCACATTTTTGATCATTCGTCCCGTCGATTTGCGTCATGCGTACCTGAGATGGTGGAAAACTTCACCAACCACATGTCAACGTGGGTGATTTTGCTGGCTTCTAGAAGGTTTCATTTCGTGGCTTTGGCTTGATGCGTTGCTGCCAAGTTTGTTTGTCTCAGGTTTGATGGAGGTGTATTGATGTCAGTATGGACTTTCTTGTGGGAAAGTTTTCGAAGTATTGGTGAGGCATTGAAGTACGAGGTGAGTCGAAAGCAGCGATACATGATGCGTTTCCTTGCAAGCATGTGAGTCTGCGGCTATCATTGGGCTCCTCTTGAGGTCATGTGTATCTCTGCGGGTACACCAGCGTAAGTCTGTAGCCTTTCTCGTGATGGGTTGTCACATCTCTCAAGCGATGAAGTAGAGACGAGGAAGACTTGCCATCACAGAACAGAACAGGAAATAGAATTGTCAAAGTTTCGCATTTGTAAAAGCTCATATCACCATCTCATGATGTGGTGCGGTGCTCTAGTAACATCTCTCCTGTCGTCAAGGGTATCTCTCAAAGCGCTCCCAGCTCCTGTAACTCGCTCGCAGCATGCACTCAAACAATCCTTCAACACCCTCTCAATATCTCAATCCTCCTTTATCAATCACACTTGCTTGCTCATGCTTCAACCTCCCTGCCAGTCACACGAACGCGGTAGAAGCATGTGTGATCCTCTGCTCCCCAGTTCTCAACCACACGGACAGCAATCTTGTCAGTCTCAACCCGCGGGAAGCCGGACGGAGTGATCTTGAACGTCTGCACGTGGTTGTTGGCGTGGATGTTGTATTTGCCGTTGCCGATGCAGATCCAGTTGCGCTCGCGGTTTGGTGCTTCGCCGCATATATCTGCTTGATAGTAGTATTTCTTGAGGCGCTCCGCCTCGGCGATGCTGTCTGCCTGGGCCCAGACGACAAACTCCTTGGGTGCCGAGAAGATGTTGCGGGTACCTGATCTGAAAATGTGCTCGATGTGGAGAAGCTCTGGCTTGATCTTGTAGGCCATGTTGACTGTGAGCTGGCCCTTGGCCATGTCGCCTATGCTGTGCTGTGCGCACCAGCACTGCGTACCTTCCTCCCAAGCTGTGAGTGCGACGACCGGACCAGAAGGAGGTTCACTGGTCGCTTGCATGTGCACGTACAAGGCAGCCATCCAGGACTTGGAGTTGATAGTTGCTGTCCTCGAGGTGTAGTAAGGATCGACCACAGCGCCATGGCCAACTGAGAAGTAGTTGACCTCGTGCATTGATCGCCAAGTGTTCCAGATAAGGTTCGAGATGGCTGGTGCTGAGTCGCCGCCGTTTTCGAGCCTGAAGGGTGATAGGCCGGACAACATCGTGGTGGACTTCTCTTCGATCAATTGCTTGGTCTCGTGGAGCATTTGCTCCTTGAGTCTGTTCAAGGAAAGTCTCATATCGTCCTTGATCATGGCATTGTTGGCTGCCAAGGTGTCTTCGAACTCGGTTCTGTTGACGAACTCCTGGTTTGAGATGAAATCCATGTATTGCTGGAAGTGCGCATCGAGATTTGAGTCGATTTTGATCATCAGTTCGTTTCCAGCGTTCTCGAATTTGCGGAGGTCGGCTGTACCGCTGCCAATGCCCTGAAGGCCATTGATGAGGCTGGTGCGGTGGAGAGCGAGACCAGCAGGAAGGGGCGTCCAGGCGAAAAGGGCGGCGATGGCACCAACAGCACACAGCGAGAGAAGCACGCCAAGAAAGATGGACAGAAGTACCGAGGTCAGAGCCTGGAAAACGGTCTGTTCTGCATCGCGGAAGATCTGCGGGAGGTACCGCGGGAGAGTGTGCCAGAATACGGTGGCCGCCCCGGGGACGGCGGCGACCGGCTCTCTCGCCGGCGGAGTGTCCTCTCGTATGGAGGGAGTGGCGGCCGGCAGCACGGCTGGCTGCTGCCGCAGCTGAGAGGCGTCGTATGGAGCGGCAGCCTCGAGGGCGGTGGCAGGGCGGACAGTTGAATCTTCAGCTGCGGGGGAGGGTGAGGTCTCGACGACAGGGGCGACAGGAGTGGGGCCTCTGGTCGCACGCGAGGTAGCGCGTGTGGTCACCTGAAAGTGGGTGTGAGTCTCATTTGCTCGGCCAGTGGTCATCTGTGCTCCCAAATGGGCGACCCCACGACTGCCATAGGAGGAGTTGATGCCATTGTTCAGGGCTGGACGAGTGTTTCTTACCGTCCTGACAGGCACCGGAGTGGCGGATCTGCCCTTGGGAGGCATGTTGTGCTGTCGACGGATGTGATGAATGTTGATGTAGATGTTGATGTTGATGTCGAAGGGATGTGGATGTGAAAAGGCTTGCTTGTGAATGTGGTCGAGGTCGCTGCGGATGTTGGGAGAAGTTGGAGGAAGAAGTCTGGCCAGAAGCGCAAGTTTTGTGCAGCGGATTCTAAAAAACTGGATGATTGTCGTTTTTTTCTGATTGTCGATTTTCCGCTTGGACCCTCCTCAATTTTTCTCCATTGTGGCTCCCGCTTCTGGAGGTCCGTTCAGTGATGTTGAGAGTGAATGAAGCAGCTTGGCGGCCAAAATTTTGCAGACGGGGGAATCTCTTCAGTTCCAGACACAGTCCAGCAGACGCTTTTGGCGAACAATGAGACGATGAAATCTCTCACCTTTCCGCCCGGATGCCCACGTGAAGCAGAGAACAATGCCGTTTGCGGCTCTTGTTGTGCATTCTTCTTTGTTGATGTTGATGTGAATGTAGAAGGGTCCGAATGGAGATAAGTGTGAGGTGCGCTAGCGTGTAATGGTCGCGTTTCTTAGCGCGCGGGAGCTCCCGGATCTGGAATGTGGGGTAATTCTCACGAAAGTCGCGAGGACTTGAAGGTCTTTGCCGTTGGGAAGCATCCTCGACATGCATGAGAACGGAACAGTATAAAGAGATTCATGATTCTCTGGTGAGGTGGAAGTGGGAAAATTAGTCCATGTTGGCACCTTCCACGCCCGTGAGGTGAGCTCGTCGTCCTACAGGCGATCTCTGCTGAACGTCGAAGGTCCCTGCTCATTGGAACCGCCCTCAACGGCCTGGAATCCAATTCATAGCAGAGTGAGCGAGATGAGGAGCGGTAAGACTGGCTGGCCTTGGCCACGCCGGATGATATTGGCTCCGACCAGACAGTCTTGCCGCGCTCCCAGGCGATGTCTCTGGAAGGATGGAGGATCTATGCTCTCCAGAATCACCGCCAATGCAAGGGAACGGATGCCCAGGAGAAAGTGATTCGACAAGGCGGACGCAAAGGCGGACGCGGTGAGGGCGGCACACATCGATACTCGCCCCATCCTTGTCGCTATACCAGATGATATCGCCACCCTTACCAGGCGATCTCTACTAACGAGCGTCTTCGCTCTCTAGGACCACTTTGAACGTACAGAAGCTGAGCTCATTACAAAGTGAGCTGATATCGGAGATGCGGCGAGGGCGGTGAGGACAGTGATATCCCTACACCAGGTTGTATACTCCAGCTGACATTGCCGCTGCACTACCGGACATTGCCGCCCTGCTCATGAAGCATCCACTGAAAATCTCGATAGCTTGCTTCTCCATGGCCACTCTCAACGTGTAGTCATTGCATTCATTGAAGAAAGCGATCCGAGACTGTGGAGGTCAGCAAGAATGGCTCGAGTCGATACACGCTGGGCAGGTAAGATTGGCACTGCATCAGATGGTATTGCCGCCCTCTCAGGCGAAGTTCCATCGAACTTTCAACAGCTTTGCTCATGACAAGCAACCTTGTATTCGGCAGGTGCGTTACAATGGAGCTTAAGCTTTGCCATTTTTACTATCTTATGATCTGTCAAGCCTGCGTCCTATGGCTCCACCGGAACATGCGGACAGTACTACTTCTTCTTTTCATCTCGCCTCTAATAAAGCCTTCCTTCTCAGTCTAACATGCTCTGCATATTCGGCTCACTTGACTTACACGAAACAATAATCAAGGTGCAATCCAGCAAAGCACACATGGACTCCACTCTGCAGGGTCGCGATACCGGGAGCTCTGTTCTAGCCATAACCCAGGACTCGACAACCATGTTGCTACTGAATGACGAAGCTAGCCAGAAGGACCTCCCTCCCGCTATCGATGGCTCTTTCCAGAACATGTCAATACGCCAGGCGCCTCCATTCGCAAGGGAAGACCATCTATCCCTTGGGACTGCACACTCAAACTCTTCCTCACCAATTGAAAAGATAGAAGGTGCTCTCAAAACTCCGTGCAGTCGTGCAGATGCTGGATCAGACGACGAAGTTGAATTCTCTACATCCATCGACTCCGCAATCTCAAAATGTGGCTTGCTTATCGAGGAAGCCTATATGCAGCTCGCATCCACGAGCCTTGCGCCGCCCGAGATTACAGAGTCGGAGATTTTGGAGAAGAAAGACACAGCTATCTGGACCCAAGACTATCAACAAATGGAGCAGAAGATCAATACTGTCAGCCAGCGAATTACTCCATCACAGAATCGAGTATTCGGCATACCCGAACTAAGATGCATCATACTTTCCCATCTACCACCACACGATCTACTCCGATCCATCCGAGTATGCAAAGACTTCAAAGCCTCAATCGCAGAAACCACCTCGCTTCAACGAATTCTTTGCCTCGCACCAATGCATAAAACTCCGCTCAAGGGACCGGACGGACCCAACACTCTCTTCATCAACTACCTTTCCAGCATTGGACGTCTATCACAACCAGAAGGCACCTCATCCAACAGGTACCTAATAGCTATGGCATACAACGACGTCAGCATCGGGTTTACAGAATTTGATCTCGACATCGAAATATCTCGAGAAACATTACAAATACTCAACAATCAACCCGCGGATGCATCTTGGAGAAATATGTATCTCAATCAAAGGCCTGAGAAGTTTTCTTGGCGATTCAAGGGACGTACGGTGTCCAGTTCGTTCTCAATGCCGGCTACTACATTGGGAGTTCTGGTGCGCAAGCTATTACGAGCTCAGACTCGGATCGTTCACATTCAGGTATGCGTTTGAGGGTCGATACATGTATGATGTATCATATTTGATGTATGACGCGGTCCGCTGCTGGGCGTTGAATAAATGTGGCTCTTACTCTTGTTAGAACGTGAACACAGCGAAATTGTTATCGAGCCTGTTAGAGGCATGGCGCTCTCTATGTGAGGGGATTAGTTCACATAATGTGGTCTTCTTATCCGCATTCTTATCACATGGAAAAAACTCTCAAGCGCGGAACTCTGATCTTGTTGACGAAGTCATGGTTGAGAAAACTTTCGCATATCATATCTCGGTAGTTGAGAGTCTTCGGTATTGCTAGCTCCCAGCTTTGCAGCGCTCTTCTCATACATCTTCTTCACATCGTGTGGACTTTTGATGGCCAAGCGTGGAAGGGGTAGTTTGGGGAGACTTAACTCCAAAGGAAGAAGAGAAAAAATCGCCAAAAGCATCCAACACAAACGCCAAAGAACCAGAATTGCCCAGATCTCAGCAACCAAGAAACTCATCCAAGAGCACTCAACAACATCCCCAAAAAATGCCGACCCGCCCACGAACAAATGTCATCAATACATACCTCTAAGCCCGCAGCCGGTATGCCCAAGCAACAAACTCCAGCAATCGTCACGTTACCTTCCCACGTCCGAAAATCAGGGGCATGAATTCAGCCCCGTTTGGAACCAAATAACCTCCTCCTCCTCGCCACAAAATCGATGCCTTCCACAAAACTATTGCTCCCATCCCCTTGGACCTCCGATCACCGAATCTCTCGCCCCTCAGAAATAACCCGCAACGAAGTCTCAACAGCAACTCATTCGAAAGATTCGAAATCCGATTGTGGAAAAAGCGAACAGTCCACGCATGCTATCTCACAGACGCCCCACAGAGAAACGGTGCAATCTCTTCCCGATACTGCATGGGGGAGGGATGGTGCTCTCCAAATAAAGGAGAGAGGCCTCGAAAACAAGAAAAGAAAACAGAATCCGAGCTAGGATTTCTCTGCATCCATCCCCTCAACTCACCTTTCCCAAGATCGAAACATGCCATAAACTCAACAGACCTCATGAACGTTCCAAGGAATTTCCACGAAGTCCTTCCTGAAAAAATTCCATAAACGTACTTTCCACGCCATAG
>KZ109419.1:0-26768 GCA_002116395.1 Ramularia endophylla | reverse complement strand
GTACACGCTTGACGGTCAATTGGGCGAACCAAAGCCCTTGCCACCAAGCGTGCACAGTGTGGAGCCGTTTTGCCCCAAGTCCTTGTTTCTTTTCACACGTGATTCCTGCCTAGCCGGATGAGAGCACAGACTGTAGGTGAGGTGCTCTCCACAATTCCTGCCTCGGCTCGAGTGAATGGTTGCCGACCTTCCATCGGGTCAGCAAGTGCATGTAGGTAAAACAGTAAACAATTTAGGACAGGTTCAGCTCTTCCATACCCATACTCTCAAACTCATATTCAAAATGCGAGGAATCCAGGTCAAGGAATACGTCAACGGTCCACGAGACCTCAAAGTCGTCGACATCCCAGACCCGACACCATCGGATGAACAATACACCATCGCAGTAAAAGCATGTGCCGCCAACTTCTTCGATCTGCTTCAGATTCGCGGCAAATACCAGCACCAACCACCTCTCCCTTGGGTAGCAGGAGCTGAATTCAGCGGCGTGATTCTCGCCACGCCCAAATCCGCCTCGAAACGCCCACCAAAGTTCAATGTCGGAGACAAAGTCTTTGGCTCTTCCCAGGGCGGCTATGCATACAAGATCTGTGCTCTTGAGAGTCAGCTGCAGCCCATGCCTACAGGATGGAGCTTCGCGGATGCTGCGGGACTGTTCGTGACTATGCCAACATCATACGGATCTCTCGTCACGAGAGCGAATATCAAGAAGGGTGATTGGGTGCTTGTACACGCTGCAGCGGGAGGTGTTGGTCTAGCCGCTGTGCAGATTGCAAAGGCGCTAGGAGCAACTGTGATTGCGACTGCGGGAACGCAACACAAGCTTGATGTCGCGAAGAGCTTTGGAGCCGACTATGGTGTGGACTATAGAGATGAGTCGTGGCCGCAGAAAGTGTTGGAGCTTACTCCAAAGAAGAGAGGTGTGGATATCGTTTATGATCCCGTGGGTCTGATTGAGAAGAGCACCAAGTGCATTGCTTGGAATGGACGTCTGCTTGTGATTGGGTTTGCAGGCGGTCCGATTGAGAAAGTAGCTACGAATCGGATTCTGCTTAAGAACATCTCGGTCGTGGGCTTGCATTGGGGTGCTTATGCCAAGTTCGAGCCGGAGAAGATCGCAGAGGTCTGGAACGATCTTCTGGCCATGATGGAGAAGAAGAGCATTCGCGCGACGAACTATACCGATAAAGTCTATAAGGGTCTGGACTCTATCCCTGCAGCGCTCGAGGCGTTAGGTGGACGGGAAACCTGGGGCAAGGTGGTTATCGATCTGCCAGAAACAAAGGAGAGCAAGCTATGAGATAGAATCAAGCTCACACAATGATCTTCAAGATTATGGTATTGTCGTGGTCCTTCGGTGATATTCAAAGTCTCGACTCTGCCGTTTTTAAGAGCAGCTACTCAACTTCGCAGAAATCTCGTGATATGTACGACCCCATAGCCTACAGCGCCTCGCTTGAATAACATATTGCCATTACTACACTGTCGTCAATAGGCATCATCAATTAAGAGTCACTCTCCGAACTCCGTATCGGTCTATGTTGCTTTTCCTTGCGAAATCGCACAGCCTTGCTAACACACGCACTCGATGTCTTCATCTCAGACGATCTCCTGTAGTCCAATCGTGACCTTGAAACCGCCAGACTTGATCTCCGCGAAGTCGCATCGCTGCTGTCGTATCCCTCGTCGTATGCCTCATCCTCAGTGACAGCGTTTTGCGAAGTAGGTGTTGATACTGAACATTGCTCCCCACTCTCGACCATCCTAGAGACAAGCGAAGCGATGTCTTTGTGATGCGCTGTACTGCACAGCAACCTTGCGGCCATCTGTCGCCGCGTCCTGGACTGCGATCGCTGTTGTGAGAGGGGCCGTGATGGCACTGCATGGGCGTAGTCGACATCATCTGCTGGTATTTGCCATCCAGCATCATCGTCTAGGTTGGCATACGCATCGCATGGGTCGTAGCATATTTGGGCGTCTCGTCGTATAAGTTTCGAATTGGCGAAGCATGCGGCCAGATCGGTTACGGAATATGTTGGTGGTGGAAAGGACGCGACTGGCGAGCATGGTGATACAGATCTCGAAGTGTCTCGGGTAGTGGTGGAAAGAGTATTGTTGGAATCCACGGACGGCGATCGCGCCGCGTCGAAAGAGAAGTCCTCGAACATTGTTGGACGAGATCGAGTTCAGGGTGGCGATGTGATTGTGATCGGAAGGAGGTCTCAGGACGACGCATTCGCGAATTGGTATATCTATCAATCGTTCAAGCAGCATGGACCAGAGGTGGAGATTCGAGAAGGAGTATCAGAACGTCCAGGCGCAGGGCGGGCCGAAGGTGGGTTAAACAGAGCGACGTCTGAGCGGCAAACAAGAGCGATGGCGGGCACGAGTCAGGTAAGTAGGTAAAGTTCTATCCCTCCCTATAAGGCTGAACAGGGCTAAGCGGCGCCAATCGCCGCGTAGTCTTTTCCAACGGGCGGATCCAGAAGCAGCCTCGAGGCAGCGCCAGCGGCACCAGCCTGAGAGGTTGCGACGAAGAAGCACCGGAGATTGATGAGAGATGTGAACATCGTCTTTGGCATCTTTCACGAAACAGCAAGACTGACTGCCCTGGCAGTTCACCTGCAGCGTCAGCATGCAAGCCATGTCTTACAGGATAGACGATGCACGGCATGTCTTCTCAACGATCGAGCACATATCAAAAACTGGTGACGCAGTCCCAAGACAAAGCAACCAAGATGAATCAGCTGTAGCAAATCAACGTCTCTCGCGAGACGGGTAAACCATCGGACCCGCTGAGTCGCTACGCTGTCGCCCGCAGCCGTTGAGTGGTGGCGCCAGGAAGCTTCTTCTAGAAGAGACCCCGGCTGAAACAAGTCCTGGAGCAAGTCTTCTCCCGACGCTGGCCGGGTCGCACGCCGTGCCGTCACCATGTTGCATCGTGAGTCTCTCAAAGCGCCGCATGGCGTTTTTGAAAGCTTCGAGATCTCCTGTGAAGTCGGTGGCACACTGGCAGAGGCGAGACTGCATTCTTGCGAGGGACATGCAATTTCGCAAGATGCAATAGAAGCGCTGGATCACGTCTGCGCTATCTCGCGGCTTGTGCGATTTCTCCGAAAGCAGGGCCGCCGATCTCGAACGCTTGCTCGGTGCTCACTGTTAGCCTGACTCGCGTTGCTGAACTTGAGCTTATCGGAGCGGGCATTGTTGCAGATGTACTCCGTATGTTGCGCGACAGTTCACCTCTCTAAATTCTAACAATCACATCACGTTGCAGAGACCAAGAAATGTTGATGAGCGCCCGCGGGCTCTCGTGCGACATTCGTAGGTAACGGTGTCATCGGCCTTGGGTATCCAAAATTGAATTCGAGGCGGTACCAAATTCGAGCTTCGACGTGGAAGAAAGATCTGCCAATTCCATCGAGCGATTTTATCCGGCAAATTAAGTTTCGTGCAGCCTTCTCTTGATGAGCTCTGCTGCTCTCGTTTGCGCAGCATCGAGGCAGCCTGTGGATGTGCCCTCATCTCGACGAGTTGGACGAGTTGATATGCCTGCGAACACGCTTACCGGCGGTGCAACCAATGGAGTAGGAGCATGTCTGTGATTCCATAACATGACTTCAGTATCCAATCACAAGGGCCAGGAGGCAGGAGACATGACGCTATTTTCATCAAAACCGTCGGGAACGAGAAGGACCGCAGCGTAAACCAAAGTACTGCGAGCAGAGAAGATACACGTTCTCAAACTCCGTTGCCTGCGAAATTTCAGCATCTCCCAAGACCGCAGACAGTCTTGCTCTAGGGTAGCAGGCGTCGCCTTGTGGTCAGTGTCAGGGCTTCTGAGACGCGAAATCAGTGTAGAGCTGCGTCGTTGACTATCCTCCAACTACTTTTGGAGAGCCGACGTGAGCATTTTTGCAAGACAACTAACTCTTTGGCCAACCATCCATTCGCGAAGCAATGTGCGATTTGCTCGACGGAGAAATGAGCGAGTCTGTGGTGTTGATGCTATCATATACTAAGGACCTTCAATGCATATGGTTTGTCCACTCTGTGGAGCGTTCGAAACGGACATGTCAAACGGGTCCGCGGCGGAGAGGCTTGGATGGCCGAAGTCTGGAAGCTCATGATAAAAAAGCCCAGCGACGTCAGCGAGAAGTCCATCGGAATCTCTGGAAACTAAAGTTTCGACACAAAGTTGGCGGTCGCTTCAAATGGCACACATAGTCGATCACTCCTGATTTATGAAGATTATGATCATAGTTTCGGTGTGTAGGTGCTTCGCGCGGTGCCATATGCATCACTGCTCCCACTTGCGCTGTCGGCCGAAGCGAGGGACTTCCTGTGAATTCCTTTCTAGACGGTGTTGCAGAATTGCTTTGCAGCGTTGTGGTAGTGATCGATGCCATGTTCTCAATCTCCAGCCTGGATGTCTAGCCATATAACAGCGGCAGCAACGGTTTCTCCTGACGCAGCCAGAACTTCCCGGCTGTCGTCGACCACAACCAACTTTGCTATGCTCGCTGGCTCCAGCTCCGGCTAAGGGTCGATCGTAGTCGTTGCAATCGTTGGCCTGGAAGAACGGACCGCCACAATGCTGTATAGCAGAACGTGGCGGCTGTCGACTGCAGAAGCTGCAGAACGATCCGGATATGGCGAGGACGTCGGTCGAGTGCCCTGCAGCGGGCTTCTTCCATGAACAAGCGTCTGTCTCGGGTACTGCCATGCACGACTTTCCTCTGGTTTCCTCGAAACCCGAACTGTCACAGTTGATGGCATGCGCCGTTGATTGAGGCACACGAGCGTATGCTCGGGCTGAAATGCATCAACTATGCCATTGTTCCTGTCTTCATATAGCAGCTCCCTCTTCGTAAATCTCTCTCAATGTCTTCCTTCTGTTGGGCCCGCTCTGCTCCCGTTCCTTTTCCTTTCGCACGACTCTCCACGGCCTGTCCTCGCGCTTCCAGTCCACACAACTAAGTCCAGGAATGGGGACCGCCTTAACCAGTTCCTTCTGCGGCACACTTTTGGTGTCCAGCGCAAAGTTCCCGTGGTAGTGACCTGCATTGATCTGATCACGAAAGTGCGCCCGTGCAATGTTCGACTCGATCTGGTAGATCCGCGACTCTAGAAGTGGCAGCGGCGGAGCCTGGAATGGCGTCTGGTTGGTTCGAACTGGCGGTGTTGGGAGTGTGTTAGTCGACATGGCTCGGCCCTGGTTTCCGTCGAAAAGTGCTCCGGATGGACTTCGACGGCTGGTGTCTGCTGTGGTCGACGCGGGTGCAGGTGGTGGCTTCTGTTCGCCAGCTGGCGCTTTGCCCATGCGAAAACGAATCGGACTCTTGTGCGCACATGCTGCTGCCGCCTTTTCCTCTTTGAAGATCACCAGCGTCGTGTTGGGCGCCGACAGCGCATCGTACTTGAGATTTTTGAAGTACTCAATCTCCCCAAATTGTGAGAGCAGACGCAAGATCTCGCGCGACTCGCCCAGATTTGATGGACGCGGCAAGATGCGGAGATGCAGCGCGCGGGATGCCGTAGGCCGTACCAGTGATGCCATGTTGTGATGATATGCACTGATAGTATTGTTCAACTTCCAGCGATGCGGCCGGAGATGCAGAGCGATGTCTTTGTCTTTGACGACGAGTGGATGACAATGAATTAAAGATTGCGGGATCTAGCGGCTGTCATACCAAGACGACCTAAGCACGACTAAAATGCCGTGGGCCGTCAGATCTCTCATGGCCCTTGCATTTCCTATGACCTCCTAAGGTACCTTCTACCCCACGTAAGCGCAGTAGGATCTCTGCTAATGCGGTCAATGCCGCTGGCTTTGTCGCTCGCGTCAGTGCCTTCGCCGCTTTGTTTTCGTAGACGTGTCGCCAGCTGTCATAGCTATGAGAACATATAATGTTACAGGGAGATATGAGGCTTTTTGGGAGGCATTGTGTTCTGCAGATAGTGTCCTCCCGGGTGAGGATACTGTACATGGAGTTGAGCTAGCATTATTTCTTTGGTCCTTATAAAACGCTTGGAATTTCGATGAATGGTTGATCGATCTTTTCATGCTGGTTCACAGGTTGCTTGTTTCATGCTTGTGAATCTTGGCGATGCGATGCTCTTCGTTTTTGTTGGCCGTAGTTTGTCTGCCGCCATGAACTTGTTCCGTGGACGCCTAGTGCTCGAAGGACTCTCTCGCTCTGCTGTATGTTCCGATGTTGATGCAAGTTGCAGGGACAGTCCTGAGCTACTTGAAGACGAAAATTCATCCCTCGATCAAGCCCATCCCTTGTTCTCCTTTGAGTCGCGTAACTTACCTGATGGCCTCGCTTTTGAGAACATACCGATCAATGTCTGACCCATTGAGAAGATACACAAATCTTGTCCCTTCGTGGCTTCACCTCGACTTCAACTCACCGCTATAGTCCTCCCAAAACTTTCTACAAAAGACATGCATTTCCATGCCCTCAACCCACCACTCTCCGAAACAATCCTCAACACCCACATCAACGCCTTTCACTCTTTCCTCCCTTCGCAAGCCACACAATGCACAAGCTCGGTTGCCTTTTAAACCACCTTCATTTACACCCAACACTTTCACAGCCATTGTCTCTGCCATCTCAGGCACGTGCACTCCCTTCCCCCGGACCTTTCCAACTACAGCCTTCCAACCTCTTACACACTCTGCTACCTCTCTGTCCTCTCTCGCCATCTCCGCACGATCTACACCTGTAAGTTTCATTCCTTTCCCAGCAGCGCTGCCGATGCGCATGCTAGATGATAAAATGTTATCACGTTTCCAGCGAAATTTTCGGCCTGCAAGGATGTGTGACAAGCTATGAGCGTGAGTATTGGAGGTTTGAGGGTTGGCAGTGAGCTCAGAGAAGACTTTTGAAGAGAGGGAAAGAAGAACTGACGGTGGTGGGATAGTGGTTAAAGGAAGTTCCGCTGGCTTATTCTGAGGAGGGTTCGCACTCGTATGTACTGGAGCCGCAGAGGATAGCACAGAAAGTGCAGGTTCAGGGGTTTCGAAGTCATCCCAAGCATCGTTCTCTTCTTCATCATCTGCCGTTGTATGGGTCGCGAGGTTTGAGGGCCGAGAATCCTTTGGCAGGCCTAAAAGAGAAGCTGCTCGCCTTTGCCTTGGACTTGTGAGGCCGTCAAGCCCTGCATCGTTCGAGAAAGGATCATTGAGTCCTAAAAGGTCTATTCGTGGCATTACGGGTTTTGTAGTCGCTGGCTTTGCGGAAGACTGGACTACGGCTGCCGTAAAATCACCGAAGTCGTCGTCGTCACCACCTTCACCATTCTCCTCGTCCGATACGTTATCGATGTCGAAGAGGACACTTGTATTTTTGGCAGGCGCATACCCAGATTTCTTCTGCAGCTTGTTGGGTGACCGAGCTGACGTTGCAGCTTTAGACGGCACGTCAGCCTGCGGTTTAGGAGCCAACGGCAGTCTGCCGCCCGTCGAAGACCCGCCTGGTTCTCGCTCCATTTGCTGTGTTATGATGCTTTTTGAATACGCCATGGCGGCTTCGGGATTCGTCGCGAGATCGTTCAATTCGTCGACCCCAGCATCGTATTCATCGTCCCCACCCGAGAAGAGAAGATCCATGTGGTCTGCAAAGGGATGCTTCCCAACTTTGGGGTCTCTTGGTGGCGCTGTTGGATTTGTCTTTTTCTGGGCCTTTGGAGGGAATCCTGCGAACGTTTGCCGAGGCTTTGGGCGAGCGACTGGTTTGGAGACTATCGGCGCTAGCTTGGGCTCTTCTTGTGGCATTGCAGCAGATGCATCTTCAAAGTCCCCGAAATCATCGTCTTCGTCCTGGTCCTCGGGTACTCGTGCATTGAAGTCTGTTTGCCAATGATCACTGCTGTCTCGTCCCTGCGATTGAAATTGTTGGTGTTCAGCTTGTGATACAGATGGTTTGCCAAAGGCAGCGAATAGATCGTGTGACATGATGGACGTTGACTAGGAGTTGAAGTCAGAAACATTCATGTGAAGTCCACGGGTGGGGTGAATGTCGGAAGCGCGTGCGGCAGCGGCAGGCGCGTCGCGAGGAGTTGCATCAAATTGCAAGCTCGACTTCGACTTCGACAGAGAACCACCAACATCACCACCACCTGAGCGTCTTCTTGCATTGGGCCGGCGTTTGGAGATTGCCACGAGCTGACTGTATCTCATTCACTTTTCCCTTGCGCTGGAGCTCCTTTCACTTTCTCTTGGTCACGCTTGCTGCTCTGAGAAATATCAACATCATCATCATCCCCGCCGCCGACACCTCTACCTCCACCACCTCTACCACGGAGCTTTGCAAGCGGATCATTTGGACAATTCAACTAAACTTCGTCGTGCTTGTCGACCTCGTCCACGACGGCGACATCGATCCTCCGTCTACTGAGCAGCACAGCGGAAACATCTTCATCCGCTCGCCGGGCCTCGAAGGCCCGGCTTGTTTGTGGCCATGGCGGAGTTGGTGCAGCGGATTGAGTGCGTCTCCTCGCAAACACACTCCTCACTTTGATGACCTTACACTGACCTGCCACCCACCAGGAACGTTTGCGCATTCGACGAAGCACTTCACTGGTTCTGCCCGAGATCAAACCTCGACGACCAGCATGTTGCCTACTACGATGAGGATTTACGCGGCCAGGTTACGAGCGAGAATGAGGATGAGCTGCAGATGAGGCGGGCAAAGATTGAGTCAGCGAGGAGACGAAGGGACGATGCCTTGAAATGTTTTCAGATTTTGGCGTACAACGGCGACGATGCGAAGCCATATCAGGACAAGCTAAAACGATCGCTGAACATACAGCTCACCCGATGCGATGTCTGTGTGCGCGAGTACCATCGCTCTCGTCCAGCACTCCGGGCGCTGCTGGAAGCCGAATTCGATGAAGATGAGGTGTCCAGCTTCATGACCATCTTCGACGCCATGAACACAGCACGCATCGTGAGTGGACTCAACAGCATGGCCGAACTCCTCACCGCGTTGCCACCAGCGCAGCGTAAGATCAACGCCGTTGGCGATGTGGCTATGTATGCCATGTTCGAAGCACTCCATTGCGTTCCCTTCCTGCGCAACGAGGACCTCTTGTCACAGTCATTCGACAAGCCCTTCCGCTTAGCCCAGTCGAACAAAAAGTTCACTCTCGGTAACTACGCACCTGGCATGGTAGCATTCATCTACTCCAAGGATCCCATTCGTCTCTCATGGGCCGAGCGAAACTTCAACAAGGTCAAATTTCAAATGGTTGCGAACGAGTTTGAATACAGCGTAAAGCCTTTCCTCGAGCCTGCCATGAACAGAGTTCATGTCATCTCACTGGAACTGGACTTTCTGCCCGTCTTCTGGCGCGGTACTCGACTGCTCATCTCCAAGATTACCAAGCCCCTGTTCACTAATAACCTCCGAGGCATGGATGGCAACTTGCTCACGCTGTCCCTTGAGCATTTCCAAGTAGATGCGGATCACTTTACGCCCCTCATAGCAACGTATGTGAACTTGCTCAGCCTTAGTGCAAGCGATTTCTGGGAAGGCATGGGCTCCATCTCGCCTCAAAACGTCGTCGAGAACATTTGCAAGGCTCCAAAGCTAGAGCAAATGCTAACGACGAACCCCGCAGAGAGTGAAAGCGCCCCAACAAAGGAGATCGAGGATGCCATGGCTTGGGTAGATGGTTTTGTACGGAGCATTGCGCCTGGTAACCTTGTGCCACCTGTGCGTACGCTCTTGGACCAGCTTCTTCACCGTTTTCAGGGTGAACGGTACACCCACTTTGCAAGCGGCATCGCCTGGAAGAAGGGCCTGACTTCTCTGCTCGAGGCCATTATGCGACTGGACAAGTCTGTCGATGGAGGCCCAGTATACGACCACATTATCGAAGCTGTGGCCAAAGATCACATCGGTGCTATCCTGCAAGAGCTCGAGGGAATTGAGAGCATACCAGAGGTGCAGATCAGCTCAACACAACATTTGGACCTTGAAGTTGTGAGGAGTGTTCTCGCCCTGGATGTTAAAGGCCTCGCACGTGACAGGCGAGTAATTGAAAAGACTGGAGAGCTGGATCATGAAATCGGCGTTGCCAATTTGTCCTTGTGGAAGCAGAGCATGCGTCACGTCAAACCTGGTCATCCGCATATGGTTATTGCTCTGTTGGATGGTATGAAGAACCTACTTCCAATAGAGAAATTTGCACCAAGTCAGGTAAGGAGTTTTCCAAAACAGTGCGAGGGCTGGAACAGCGCGCTTGAGAAAACACTTCAGCACGTTACAGCGGACTTGCTGTCACGACTGGACGAGTTCACGCCAGATCAACTGGACGAGGTCTTCCAAGAAGATGACGGCGCGAAGGGACTTATTGCCCTTCTCTTCAACGGCAGTGATGATGTACATCAGGCTGCGCTCAACGTTCTGAAGGCAATGACAAGCGAAGACAGCAGACGAGACAGTCTTAAGCATCTGCTCGACGTGTTCTTCAGCACTACTCTGGGCGCATTTTCCAACGCGATGAAGATGATAGCCGAAGCAAAGGTCTTTGCGCCTTGCCCGGTACTACTGAAGCTTGTCAGAGACGTTTTCAACTGCCTCTGTGATAGCCAGGACGGAATTTTGCGCTCTCGCGACATTGTCGCCGCGAAAGACATAGCAGCGCTAAGAGCGTTTTGGTTCTGGACCTGGACCTCATTGGAGACCATTTTTGGCAGGACCGAAGCCTGGAGCAACGGCAAATACGACAAGAGCATGTTGTCTGATTTCTGTCGCGACACAATGGACTTTGCAGACACAGCATTCGATCAGTACTCACTAATCGCTACGACGATCGAAAAGGCCAGCAATCGCAAGGATGCCTTGCTTTCAGCGCCGAGCAAAGCTTTTCGGCCCATCTCTAAGTGGCTGCGTCTTCGTGACGACTACCTCATCGCCAAAGCCGTCAGTTTGACCGGGAAAATGCTTATCAAACTGCATGAAAACGCAATTTCAATTAGCGATGAATCAGTAACTTACATTAAGGACAACATCTCTATTGGCAAGGGGCGAATTAAGACAAGACTAACCGCGAATCAAAAGGCTGAGCTTCAGCAGGCCTTGGAGAAGCACATTGGCCGTTCATTGGAGCCGGATGCGACTGAAATCGACGGGCCAACCCAGAAGAAGCAGGGCACGCTACAAGACTGGGCGCAGTCTGGCAGCGGAAGCGGCTCTTCTACGCCTGTGGCTAGCAAAGGGGCCAGGAATGTCATTGACATTGACGCTTGGTCTAAGAAAGCGGAAGTCAAGAAGCCCGTAGCAGCTCAGAGACCAAATGCTGCCACTTTGAAAGCTGCGCAAAAGGCCCAGCAAGACCAGAATACGTTCTTGCTCAATCGTCAGAAAGCGAAGGCAGAAGCAGACAAGCTCAAACAGACAGCCATCGCGAAAGCGAATGGCAATCTTGGTGCTGGCAGTGGTGTCGCGGGTCTTGGCAACTTTGGCAAGGATCATTCAGAAAAGGGCCAGAACATTATGATATCGTCCGATGAAGAAAGCGAAGAAGACGACGATGACCTGGATGACGACCTTTTTGGCAAGTCCAAGCTACGGAAGGCCGAACGTCCAGGTCTTGATTTAAGTGGCGCGACTGGGCTTAGACCGGAGGCCAAGAAAGCTCCAACCCGCATTCACAAGACCGCTCGTTCGCTGAAGGACATGCGCGCCCGGCTGGCACCGGATTTAGGCTCACTTCACCGCACGATACTTGGCTGGAGCTTCTTTCACGATCGCGACTTCCCTCCTGGAAGCAACCCCCATGATTTCTCGCGTGTTTCCAATTCATTCCGCGATCCCACGACCTACCAACAAACGTTTGAACCTCTTCTCCTCCTTGAAGCGTGGCAAGGTCTTGCGAAATCACGGGAAGAGAACAGCTCAAAGCCATATGAAATCAAGGTCCACAATCGCAGCAATGTGGATCACCTGATCGAGATTAGCAGTATTGTTAGTCACCAGGATAACCGCGACCTCCAACTGATGGAGGGCGATATCATCCTCTTCTCCAAGTCGCCCAAGCCAGCAGACCATGCTGACTCTCCTCACTGTCTGGCTCGAATCTACCGCATCAAACGCCAAAAGGGCCATGTTGAAGTCGTCTATCAGTTTGCGCCAGGCACATCATTAGCAAACCAGCTCACGATGCAAGCTATAGTCTATGGTTTGAAGATCCAGTCCATTACGCCTTTAGAGCGAGAATACGGTGCGCTCAAGGCGCTGCAGTATTACGATCTTTGCAACCAGATTGTTCGCGCCAAGCCGTCACAGCGAATACCCTCCAGTGAGCGACAAATTCAGGCGTATCAAGACTCGTACAATGTCAATCGAGCGCAGTCCGAAGCCATCAACGCCGCTTTGGAGAATGAAGGGTTCTCGCTTATTCAAGGACCACCCGGGTCCGGCAAGACGAAGACGATTGTCGCCATCGTCGGAGGCTTACTCACCTCCACTTTGACCAGTTCCTACAAGGGTGCTACCAAGATCTCCATGCCGAAGCCCAGTGGTAATACAAACTCGATTGGGGATGCTCCGGCCAAAAAGCTACTCGTTTGTGCTCCAAGTAACGCCGCTGTCGACGAGCTCGTCATGCGTCTCAAGGACGGCATTAAAACGAGGAATGGGACAAGCCACAATATTAATATTGTGCGCATCGGCAAGAGCGAGCGCATCAATGCGATGGTTTCAGACGTGACTATGGAGGAACTTGTGCAGAAGAAGCTCGGCGGTTCTCAAGGAGACGATAAACAGCGCCAGAGAACACAAGAGTTGTTCAAGGAGCATGAGACCATCTCCACAGCGTTGCGAGAGCTATATTCACGGCGAGATTCCGGTGTGAACGAAGCTGGTGAGAAGCTCACTGAGCCAGAGCGTGCCACTCTCGAAAACTCCATCTCTCAGACAAGGCGACGCAAAGCTGAGTTGGGTACTCGCATCGACAATGTGAAGGACCAAGAGCGGAATGCCGGACGAGAACAGGAGCTGAACCGGAAGAGAGCACAGCAAGCTGTCCTGGACGAGGCGCACGTTATTTGCGCTACGTTGAGTGGCAGTGGGCATGATATGTTCCAGAGCCTGAACATCGAATTCGAAACAGTCATTATTGACGAGGCTGCGCAGTGTGTGGAGATGAGCTCCCTGATTCCGCTCAAGTACGGGTGTGTGAAGTGCATCATGGTTGGAGATCCGAAGCAGCTTCCACCTACAGTCTTCTCTAAGGAGGCAGCAAGATTCCAGTACGAGCAGAGTCTGTTCGTGCGCATGCAGAACAACTGCCCTGACGAAGTCCATTTGCTGGATACGCAATACCGTATGCACCCGGACATCAGCGCCTTCCCAAGTCGCACCTTTTACGATGGTCTCCTCAAGGATGGCGCGGGGATGGCTGCGCTACGCCAGCAACCTTGGCACAGCAGCGCTCTTCTTGCACCTTATCGCTTCTTCGACGTTCGGGGTCAACATCAGGCTGCACCCAAAGGTCATTCTCTTATCAACATTGCCGAGATTGACGTCGCCATGGCGCTGTTCGATCGGTTGACCGCAGATTTCACAAACTATGATTTCTCTGGTCGAGTGGGAATAATCACGCCCTACAAGTCTCAGCTGCGTGAACTTAAGAACCGCTTCATCACCAAGTATGGCGCAGGCATTGGCGACATCATCGACTTTAACACCACAGACGCCTTTCAAGGGCGAGAAGCTGAAATCATCATCTTCTCTTGCGTCCGTGCCAGCCCAGCTGGAGGTATTGGTTTCCTGCAGGATATTCGTCGGATGAACGTCGGTCTCACACGAGCAAAGTCAAGTCTTTGGGTGCTGGGAAATTCAGAAAGTCTTGCTAGAGGACAGTGGTGGCGCAAATTGGTCGAGGATGCGCAGGCTAGAGACTGCTACACGACTGGCAACTTCATGGGCATGCTGAAGAAGCCCTCAAGCGCATTCCCTGCTGCGAATGGCACGATGAGGTCTATGGAAAATGTCCCAGACGCTCCCAGCGATGCTGCGCCTCCCCGACCACCGCCGGCGTTGGTTCAAGAAAACATTGCGGCGCCAACACCCGTTTATGCGGGCGGTCCGGATCGGATGGACGGTATTACCTACAAATTGCAAGACCGGATAACGCACACGAAGCAGCAGCAGCAGCAACAGCAACAGCAACAGCAACCACCTTCTGTAGGCGCTGGTAATGGTGTAGCACGTGCCGGTGTCCAGCATACAGGAAGATCTTTCATTAGTCCACCTGAGTGGAAAGCCTACGAGGACGTCGAGATGGCAGACGCAGGTGCCCACGACGGTGCGGATCACCCACCCATGGTCACCAACGGAATCGGGGCACGAAGCGCTTCGGGCTCCAGGGCTGAAACGCCATTGTCGGGAGAAGAGAAGGCGGGCAGGTCTGACACTTCGTCATCTGTAGCTCCGAGTGCGGCTTCGTCTTCGAAGGCTGTCGGCGCGCTGGTGTCACAGAAGCAGAAGTTGAAGAGAAAGCCAGCTGCTAGCCCTTTTCTGCCCAAAAAGCCGAAACCAGGGCCGCGTTGAGGCGACGGGTAACGACAGGAGTAGAAATCGTCGCTGCGGCGTGGAATCTGAATAGCAGCTTCGCCGGTACACGTCCGACTCGCTGGTCACGACAGCTGCTTCGAAAATGTGGCCGGAACGGTCTGCAGGAAGGAAAAGAAGAGGAGTGTTACCTTGCCTCGTGGTTGGGCTTGAGCTATCCAGATCGCTATGCGTGATGCGTACTGCGTACTGCAGTGCTGGAGTAAGTTTAGGACTTTGTCGGAAGGCTGTCGTTCGGCGATAAATGTCCTTCCTCGTCTCTTGATGAAGGACTAGGGAAGTAGAAGACGCGGCCACCCAGTCCAACCGTCCAGTGATGAAAACCACGAGATGCAAACGCCAGGAAACCTGGTAAACGTTTCTATACCGGCAGTCATGTCCGCCTGGTTGTATTTGACAGGCCGCCGACCGCCCTCGTGCTGCTTCACGTCGTCAAAGCCGGACAGAAAATCCTTGCAGTCACATTGTACGCCCTCCTCTGAAACGCGCAGCCACAGCCACAGCCACCTTGTGCTCTTGAAATTTGGCCTCTTGGCCTCTGTGGCCTCTGGCCCGCTTCCATTTCTGATGCACGCCGTACTATGGAAATTTGCCGCGAGACTTGTCACAAATGGTCTGCGATTTGTGATCTCACAATTGGTCGAGTGTGAAAATCTCTATTTTGCGGGCGCTTGGTAGTTCTAGCCGTAGTGCCGCCATCCAACCCTGTACTGTACAACCTCACCTGCAGGCTCGTCCGCATCACGAATTCATCCCTTGCACCCATGCCTTTGCCTCTCGTCTCTCGCGCTGAGTGGACCTTGTGCGCCACGCGACACCCAATCGTCTTCCGCCGGGCCATCTCCAATGGGACCCGGTGTCTCCGCTACCGCGAGTGGTGGATGAGGCTATCTGTCTTAGACAACAAATCATCAGCTTTTGCCGGGCGTCCTACGGCAGGCATCGATCAATCTGCATCAAGTGCGGCCGGGAAGTCAGGCAGTCAGATTCTTGGGCAGCAGACACCGAATCTGCTGTGTGCTTTTGCTTCCGTGGCACAATCGCTTGCCAGGGCGTTACCTCAGTGCTGAGTTCGCGGCTGCCCTTGCTCCCTTGTGAGAGCCTTCTCGAGATTTGGTCGAAGGATATGTGTGATTGCTATTTGGCTTCGGCCGGCCCACATCCTGCAGGCGGCCTTCTTGTGTCCTTTTCACGTACCTACTTGCTCTTTTCGTTTCTTCCTGTCGACTTTCCGTCTCCCCTTACAAACCTGTTTGCTATTTCGATGACGACGAGAGCTACCGCCGCTGCTGCCGCTGCCTGATCGACGACTCGGTTGCTTAGCTGCGCAGGTCCTGTTCTCGCCCAGCATCACAAGCTGTTCCGCGCCTGTATGCGAAGGGTGGTGAGTGAGCCGGCATGGTTGGCGCATTGTCCGTGACTTACCAAAGGTCAGACGCACAAAGCCCTGGCACATACGCACGCACGCTGGCTCCAGGTTGCGCTGCACGCAACTCTCGTGCTCGATGCAGCTGTCCGTGGTGCCGCGTCGGAACCCAGGCCCATCCTTTGCCAACCATACTCCGCGTGTGTGGGAGATAACAGCTATCAACCCCTCGCAATTTCCCACCTCCTCCGACATGTTCGGCCCAACAGGAATGACTGTCGGGTCTGCCACGATCATGGGACAGGGCCCGTCTAGAACGGAGAGAGAAGACATCCGCAACGCCAGCTCGACCATCTTCCGCCAGGACTCTATTCAACAGACCGAAGAGGAAAGCCACTACACCTTGCCGCCATTCGAGGAAGAAGACGACTTCTCAATCCACTACAATTGTACGAACCAAGCACCGTATACTAATTCGATTGATGCGAAGCCTTTCCACGACCCCGCCAACGACAACGACGAGATGATGACCCAGACAAGCCTGTCTCGGCTGCCAAGAGAGAATGCTTCGCACGATTTGGCCTTCTTCCTGAGAACGACCGGACCAACTGCGCCTCATCGAAAGCCGAGCAAGGTCGACCACCCAAGACGCACTGTGAGCGCGCCAAAGAAATTGCGTTTCTTCAACTTGGGCAGTGGACCACGCCGAGTCACGCCAACGCAGGCTGCTCATGAGCGGTTCGTCGACGAATCAAAGAACAAATGCCCCGTTGAATTCTCGGCTAATTTATCTCTAGACTGAATGGAGTGCTGCGGGACGAAGGTGGATTACTTGCGGAGTCGGTGGAGCCCCTGCCATCTGGTGTCCAACAAAAAGTATCCTCAACAGGTGTGTGCAACGTTACACTTTCTCTCTCTACCTCGCTTTGTTTCAAGAACTGACAAGATGGCAGGTAAACGTTATTTGGCTCTACCAGGACCTCCAGAAGAACAAGGTGCATCTACCGTTCCACGGCCTGATATTCTGAGGTATGCCAAACACTCGTTATATCAATGCCTCCTTCACCGAGCTAACCTCCTCGACGCAGTCCTGAGGTATTGGAGTCTCAGGTCTCGGTATGCTTCCACGATGACATCAACGCGAGCGATGTTCTCGACAGCTGGCTGTCCACGTTGAGTAGACAGCAGCATTCGATCGACGACGATCAGCAGAGCATCTTCCACACTCCGCCTAAGGCTAGAACGTACGAGGAAGTCGCTCACCGTCTTTCGAGACAATTTCCCACTCCGGTTAGGCCCGCCGCGTCCAACCCACCCAGCCCTATTCCAGAGTCCGCCGTCTCCATGGCAGACTCTTACCGCAACGACCTTTTCGATCACCCTGCTGCAAGGTCATCGTATGACACCTCTCGAGCACTGTCAAGCCATCCAGTCTCTCAAGCCACTCCGCTCACTCCCAAGATTTCACTGCCGAATGAAGAGTCACCTGTCAAGCATCCGAGCCAAGAGAAAGTAGTCGAGATCAGACATCCTCTCCCTCGTCGGCTTGGTAATCATCCAGTGCTACTGCACAGGTCTAGTGTTGCGTCAAGTATGTATCAAAGAAGCACATCTGGCAGCCCAGGCCCACCGCCTCCCAAAAGTCCGCTTAGACTCAAGCGCGAGCATCGAACGATCGAAGGCATGATGGCCAATGGCAGAGCTACTCCTACGCCGAGGATGGCACCAAGCATCAAATCAGTCAGTGACTTCAGCTTCGAGGCCGATCCAATTCGTGCTACCGTCACCACCGAATGTACTGGTCCGATCAAGAGGCCAAAGTCTCGCAACGGCGATGTGGTTCAAGGATACCCGGCCACTCGCAAGGAGCGTGCGGATCGACTACGTGTACGCAAGCTCAAGGAGAAGCCTGCGTTCAATCGGACTATTGACTCGGTTGTCAATGCACCCAACTCTGCAACTCGCCACCGGCTGAGGAAGATGCGACCCCAGATCCAGATTCCCGAGTTTCGACCAACTCCCTTGCGAGCACCTTCAGCGACCAGTGTAGTTAGCGCTTCCAGTGCTTCCAGTTGGAGGAAGCACACGCAATCCACCTTGGGTCCAGTGTCACCCGTGCCGTCTCTGGCGAGTGACATATCTGAGGATGAAGGCCGCTCTGGCTATACTCCAATCTCTACCAGAGTATCGGTCGATGCGGCAGCGTTGCAACCTGGCCCAAGACGGAGTCCCAAGATGCTTGTCGCCGAGGAAGTTCCCATTTCGAAAACGAAATTCACGCCCAAACCAGCGAAGCTTGTCTTAAAGGAAGGCCGGTCCTATGCACCCCGTCCTCGGTCTGCTTCGATGGGTCGCGTTGCTGCCAGACGCAAGAGTCGGAACAGCAACAGTCTTCACTCTTCTGTGCGCTCGAAGAGTCCTGCCACAGTACGAGAAGAGGAGTCACCACCACTCCCCTCCCCGCCACTCACCTCGCCACCGCCAACCCGTGCTTTGCCGCCGACACCGCCTGCGTCTGGATCTGAGAAGTCTAAGAAGTCTAAGGGTGCTGTTGAAACAAAGAAAGAGCTGCCGACACTCCCTTCGTACGAGGTCTCGCCCGTTGAGTCCACATTCTCAAAGCAACGGACTCCTCATATCACCACGCAGCAGAAAAGCGCGTCCACCCGAGCTTCGACTCGTTTTGACGCTCGCCTAGAAGCGCTAGAGAAACAGAACGCTCTCCTTTCCGCGGCTTTGATGGCTGTGCTGAAAACCAATGGCAGTCTCAACGGTCCAGTACCTGGTGTTACTGTAGCGGATGTGGAGCCCACGAGAACTCCGATGGCGTGGGAAACCAGAGTTGCGAGGAGGAGTGCGGCAAGTCATGCACCTTCCGCCAGCAGTGACGGGAGCGCGTTGGACATGTACATGACCACCAGACGTGGAAGCAAGCACGGCAATTGATGGTCGAGACAGGAAAATTGCAATGCTGCTTGGATCCAAAAAACGCAATGAATATGACGACGATGATGATGCATATTGAATATGTAATAGTAATCCAGCACAGCACAGCACAGCTCATATATTCATCACAATGCCGTCAGATGCGTTCTTCCGGATCACATCTAAGCGGATGGCCCAGCCCTTCTCTCCTTGATTCCTTCATGTAGCTAGACTGCTTCGTGGATTGTATTTGGATGGTCCTGCCCTGCATCTTGAGTGCTTTTGTCATTTCGAATTTACATCCCGAATAAGACTGAAGAGCAAGCTGAGCAACGTAATGCAATAACTCGCTATCCTGTGTGGCGTTGGAAGACAATCGCTGCTTCGATGTATCTGTGGCGTCTCTTGTAAGACATGGTGAAATGCAATAACAGTGCCACCGCGAGCCTCAACCCAGCAGAGTGGCGTGCCGTAGATTACAAGTTAGCTTTCGACAAACAGCCACTGACCCGACGACGCGGCCTTGAGATCACTGAGCAGATTTGGGCTGTAACCCAGCGATCTTGCCGAGTAACACTACGATGTTTTCGTCGACACCAGGCATGCCTGCGCCATGCCAGCGTGAAACAGCCTATCATGTGGCGTTTACAAAGTTGTCCAAAACTCGGGCGGGTATCGACATGTCCGTCACGACTGAAGCTCATCAATCTTGCAATGGCATTGAAAGCATTATTCCGTAAAGTATGATTTCTGCAAAGTAAAACAACATTAACAATGAGCAAAGCTTCAGAATACTCATAAAGGCTCCTCACCGAAGTCCTGGTCTTCCTTCTGGACTTGGAACTGGGAGCGACGCGGGACATTAGAGCATTCGACATCTGGATGGGATGGAACATGAGTAGTCACTATGTTGTCCACTCGACCACATAGCCACTTATCACGCCAGCCATTCGATGCGGTGGGTTGCTTGTGAAGCCCAGGAGCCGAGTGCAAGGGGACGAGAGGGGAACCCGGAGCCATAACAAGCTCGTGCCTTTTCGATGGAAGCATCTCTGTCGCCGAGTTCCCATCTGGTAATAGAGCCTCTCGACACGAAGGGGGAGAACTTTGAGTAGAGCGGAACTGTATTTCATCGTTCCTTCTCGACTCAATTGGCAAAGGTTCCTGTTGAGCTGGAATGCTCTCGACAAGCAAATTCTTCTCCAACCTGTAGAGGATGTGATGATGGTAATAATGATGAAGTCCAAGGCGGTACGAATTTCGATCTGCCTTGGAAGACTGAGGGGCCAAACACTTTAGCTCAAAGCTTGAAGACCTGCAGAAGATGCTCGTTCTGATGTTGTTGATGTTGAAGCAAGTTAGATGCAAGCTACCTACAACATCTCAAAAGCCTTTCAGAGAGTCGCGTGGCGCGACTCATTGATGCCAATGTTATTCACAAGATGGGACATGTGTTCTTGAGTAGAAACAGCAAGTCGTTGATGATGATGCTGTGATGAGAGAGAGCTCCGCACAAAGGATTTAAGCGCTGCGGCTGAGCTTTCAGGGTCGGACTGTACCGCCCAGCAGGGAGGGGAGGCCAAAAGAGCTGCTGCCGTCCTGTTCTGTGCGACGCTTTACTCTTTTCCAGCTCGCTTTACCTCGTTGAGAGCCGTCAATTTATCCCTTCCATATCGCGTTAAGTCAACCCCGATCTCTATCCAAACGTGCAAGCAACAACCCTACTATACGTCGCGACTCTGAACGCCGGGCAAACACAACTCGGACAGGTTCGGCCACAGCGCGAAAAGGCAGGCTTTGTTCGTCGGTCGGCCCTGCCGTGTCGAAGCCCCAGTACAGAGCACCTCTCCAGAGTAACAGCATTCCACACTACTCTCCCGCGAGTCAACATAACTGCCGCATCCGTCCAGCGCCACTGAAGTCGTACTTTGAGGTCCCTCAGTGAGCGCGTAGTGAGAATCACCAACGAGGAACAAACGTTCGGTTCTGTTCTTGGCTTTCCAAGCTTTTCCGTCACGACATTCTCCCCGCCTTCCGTATTAAGGGCAAGCCTCTCCCTTTCCAGATATCCCGTCGCCGATATCCACACACTTCCTCAACCGGCATAGCCCAGCGACGCGCTCACTTCACTGCAATCATGTCTGCAGAGATCGTCAACCAGGACCCGGCGAACGACCATGAGGAGGAGCTCGACAACGGCAACGCCGAGAGCCGCGGAGTGAAGCGTCAACGCCAGTCCACCGCCGCCGACGATGACGACGACGACGACGACAAGCCCGGCCGCGAGCGCCGCAAGATTGAAATCAAGTTCATCCAGGACAAGTCGCGTCGACACATTACCTTTTCAAAGCGCAAGGCCGGTATCATGAAGAAGGTATATTTCCACGCACAGCAACGCGTCCATTGCGCGCGCGACGCATCCCGAACGCCGTGTTGAACAAGGTACTGACTCGTCTCGCAGGCCTATGAGCTTTCCGTCTTGACCGGCACCCAAGTTCTGCTCCTGGTCGTCTCCGAGACTGGCCTGGTCTACACCTTCACCACACCTAAGCTGCAGCCGCTGGTCACCAAGCCAGAAGGCAAGAATCTGATCCAAGTGAGCACCTCCCCATCCACACTTATCACCAAGTCGCATACTAACCAAGGTCCAGGCCTGTTTGAACGCACCCGAGCCCGCCGACGTCAACGGCGTTGACGAGGGATCCGCCGTCGAGTCTCCCGAGGAACAACACGCTGCACCACCTCCAATGGCACAGTCAATGCCACCCCAGGGCATGTCACGCAATCAGCAGCCACAACAGCCCTACATGACTGCCGACCAGCAGCAAGCACTGCAGTATCAGGCGTACATGCAGCAGCAACAAGCTGCTCAGCAGGGTGCCTATCCGATGCCGCCGCAGCAACAGATGCACTCACGAGGCTAGGAGCCTCGGAGCAGTGCATTGTCGCATGGGTCCTTGCTCAATAACGTTAAGGACGAATGAGAGCTATGCAACGACGGAAAATGAATCGGATAAGGCGGTGGTGATCACATATTTAGGGCGAGGCGTTCAAGGCGAGTGGGGAAGCAGCGCTGAAGAGTGGTGGACAGCATAGGAGCTCATGCTCCGGCTTCTGCAATGTTATTGATTGGCGGTAGTGCAAAAGCCATGAACTACTTTGAAGTAATGAGAGGATAAGACGAGAGGAACGGCACGGGACTCGTGGGCTGAGCAATCAGTTCGGCTATTGTGTACTATACAAGCGAACAGTATCTATTCCCAACGACAGCTCACAGCTCAACCTTCTCAGCTGCCTAGTCCGTTTCTTACAATGTCGAGCATGGTCGTCTCCAGCGAGCATGCCATGTCTGGTCTGCTGCGTCTGATGGTGCTTGCCTGGATCACCACGGGTGTTCGACGGGAGGAGACATAACATCACGGCCGATGTTGTACTTGAGAGTCCCGTATGGAGAAATACTGCTGCAATGTCGTAAACAGCAGTAGGTTCCGCTCTTCCTCTGAGGACTTGCGCGAACGGCCTCGAGCTGCAGCTTGCCTGATTAGACCCCTCGAGACGATGGAGAATCACTGTCGCTCGATCCTAGAACAAGTAGCAGGTTCATGCTGAACTCCCTCGTCCCCTATGTTTCAAACTTCACAGCTGCTGCTGCGTAGAGCTTCAGCATCGCAATGCTTCGTGATCCCCTTTGGTTCCGGCCGGTGTATCATGTTTCCAGCGTGGAAGGCTAAGCAAGAGGACAGGCGCCCGCGCGGTGTGCACTCGTCCCCAGTCATGGCGTAGAATATGATATCCAGGCATTGCCGCTTCATCCATCAGAAACATTCGTGTTGGTGGCGTCAGGTGTGGATTTCGCAGTGAGTTTGTCGATCTTGTTCTGTAGGTCTTTCCGCTGTCTGGCAAGTTTCTCCTTGGTACTCTGGAGCTGGGCAATCTTGTCGGCTGCCGTTGACTGTATGATCACTTCTTTCTCCTGAACATTTGTGAGAAAGTGTGATGTAGATTTTTGAATTGAAAAGCAATACCTGCTTGAACTCTCTTCTCGTCTTGAGACCAGCACCATACCAGGCTCCTGTAGCTGTAATCGCAGCGACACCTCCTGTCAACGCGAATATCCGCGCTCTGTTTGGAGTGGCCATGCTTGGTGACGGCGATAATAATATGAGTACATGCATTGACGAGAAGAGGTCGCTTCGCTTCGTTGGGAAGAAGACAGGCTTGGCATTGGTCTGTGCCCCCAGGTTTGAACAGCACGCGTGCTTAAGAACACAGCATCGATCTCACAAACAACGACCAGATCAGACAAGACAAGATGTCGAATCCCACTCGCACTCCGGGTACTAATCATACACGCACTCAATCGACGTCGCGTCTCTCGACTGTCCCGACATCCGCCTCCAAGTCCCGCCAGCTTTCGCACCTTCACGCGCAGCTGGCGCAGTTGACAGCCAACATGTCCGACTTGGAAAATTTGCTACGAATGACTGCAGTACAGGCAGAGGGTATGCGAGGCTTGGGTGGGTATGCTGGTGGGATGTAAGTCTCTGAACCAAATTCTCTTCGTTTCCTGTCTGGCAGATATTGATTCATTGGACAGGTTCATGGCGGCTTCCAAAGTCTTGGGCGAGGAGACTGTGAGCGGAAATGGTGCTACTGGTGGCCAAGGGAGTGCTGGGAAATAGAGAATGTTGCGGGAGATCTTCGTGTGGAACCCTGCACTCTGGGCTGGCAGACAACCGCATGCTCCAGGCAATGTGGTTTGAATCCCCTGCTTCAGCACCTTTCGACCTCACCTTGATGTCATTCGGAGTCATCAAGCGCGCCAAAATGTCAAGACTACTCTTGTTCCTGACGCATTTGCGGCAATACCGCGGATTGAAAAGACGACAGCTCCAACAGGTTTTGAGTCCAAAGGAAATGTGACCGCGTAGGCTTCACAAGTCAACTTCGCTGGAATTACCACCTGCCAATCTTTCTCATTCTTACCTGGAGAGAATTCGAGCCGCCAAAGCACTCCAAGGATTCCTTGTCTCATTTAGTCTCGAGTGCCGAAATGGTCAAAGTTTTTCGAAGATGAATTCATACAATCACTGTTGGGACAATGCATCGAGACTTGGAGAGTTATATGTGGACAGGCCTCATCAATGCTTGCCGGAAAGGGTCGAGAACCAGCAGTATGGGCGGCAGTTGCGATTAAAAAGATGACATACCTGCACCTTCTGCTTCGCATCGAGCCCGAGCAAAATTGAAGCATTGCGCAGCCAGGACAGGAAGCCCGGCGCTCGATGTTGGACTGAAAGTAGCGAGCTCGTCAGTCTTTGTTCAATTCAGATACAAGTGATCTTGCAGTCAGGCTTATGCTTGAATAGTCAAAGATGCATCTAGCATGGTCCTACTCGCCATCGTCTGGGAAGGATGCTACCATGTTATCTAGAGGGAAGTTGCTGGCAAGGCCACTGCCTCGCTCAGAGATACATGGCCGCCTCCCTTGCGACTCTGTTGGTATACAACAAAATGATCAATAACGCCATCAATCGTACTGGTATCATACAGACAGGCCAACTTCCATTACCTCTCAAGAACGGTCGCAAAACGCTGTAGACACAATGAAACCGAACATTGCCATCGCCTTGATGTCAGTCGCCCACCGAGCAGCAGAGAAACACATGCTGATTTTGCTTCTTGACAGTATCATCTTGCTTTCCCTCACTCTCTTCATCGCTGGGATCATTATCTGGAGAATCAGAGCAAACGCTGCAGTACCTAGACGAATCATCAGCAGCAGTAGCGTCTCTGGCGAGGACGGGGTTGTCTGACAGCACGTCGAACAATAGCTTGGACATGGAGAGCACAAGAGATGTGCGGGTGCGAGGCAGTGAACTTGATGAAAGCCATCGGAAGGGACTATGGTAGCCTAGGGATTACAAGCGGAAAGATGACGAGAGGGGCGAGCCAGCGCAGTATGCTACGTGAGCACGACGCCAGCAAGGCCATTTGTGCGAGTACGATCTACAAAGACCAATGCTCGTCCGCTTCGTTGCGTCTCCAGCCTCTCAACGAGATCTCCCTCGCATCTTTCTTCACGCGTTCTCGGCCGCGGAGCAACTCACAAGACTTCATTTCAGAGTATGACCGCTTCCCCAGGGCTGATGCCAAAGCAGGCATACCAACTAGTAGAGCAATCTCAAGTACGCTCTTCCAGACCAGCTTCGGGCTTAAACAGCTGGCACCCTTGGGATCGAGCTGCTTGCGACCTTGCAGAACGCCATTGACAAGAATCTCTCGTTGCCTCGGCGTGTACACCGCAGATAGATTGCTTGAGACGTTTGGTGTCGCCGCAATCTGGGGACCTCGTCTTGAGAAAGCGAATTCCTTCTTCGTGGTCGTGACTTGAAACGGTCTGAACGTGAAGCCTTTGCTCCGCCATCGATGTTGAATCTCTCCACGAGCAAGCTCCTTCATCCTCCCATCTTTCCCGAATGCTCTCCTCACCGCCCCGGCAATGCACTGACTTTCAGGCAATACCACGGTCTCCAGATACACATTCCCAGGATGTACCAGCATTGACACCACACTGGACAGCAAGCCCGTGCATTGCTTCAACGCCATCTTATCCGAGCAGCTCTTGCTCAACGTAGATGGCGCATCCGGCCTTGCAGGTTTCCTCCGCACAACGCCGAGCTGATCGAAGTGGCCTCTTCCCAGCAGGGCGTCTTTCTCCTCGATGAATGGACTGGAAGTCCAAGGTGTAGGATCCTCTTGTTCCGCCATTGTAAGCTCCATACTCGCATCTCCACAAGGTACTTCGGAGCAGTACATGTGTATCTTGACATCTTCTTTCAAAGCAAAAGGTTGGCCTTGCCAGCTCTCATTCGTGTCATGCTCATGCTCATGTTCGACGTTTTCCCTCCATTTCACCCAAGCAGACTCGCCTCCAAGACCTTCTCTGGCCAAATCTGCGCACTCATCCACCAGGAACCGGTTGAAGGCGCGAATGGCGAGCACTTCAGCATGCCAGTCATGTAGAACATTGCCGTTCGCAGAGGAGATTTTGGATTGAGGGAGGCATTTCATGCCCGTGGCAAGGGCAACACATGTCAGGTCATGATCTTTTTTGCGGCGAGCGCGACGTTAAAAGACTTTCCATCGGGCAGTGAACATTTATGAAGCAGACTCACCTCGGCTCAGCACGATTCCTGCCAGAGGTACCCACTCCCGCCGACCTTCAGGCAGCTGGCGGGGTCGGTATTTGGTGGGGAGAGTGTAGAAGGTGTCGAGGACTGAGCTGGCAATGCTGTCAGGAACTGGGATTATTAACATGTCGGGAGAATACAGTCGTGGGTCTCAGAATCAAATTTGAGGATTCACTCTGGAAGTGAATCGTTTACGCAGGCTAAAGTCGGCAGCAGAGAGAACATCACGAGTGAAACATTGGAACAACAAAATGCAGTCAAATCGCTTCATGGATCTAGCAAGTAGCCGGAATCTAAGCTACCGGCAGGCAAAAGTCTGCCTTCAAGACTTATCTGCCTTAGTCGCAAACCGCCGTCATCATCTCGCTTCGTGATTTTCGTGCAATAACAAAAGAAAAGGGTGGCCGCTTCCTCTCATTGCAAGCACAGTCCGAACGGCCAAGAACTATGCTTGGGATTGATGTCTGAATTAAAACAGGTCGAACGGGGTATGATGAAAGAGGGACAGGGCAAAGAGGCCCAGTCTCTGCAGCCAAGCAGCTCCGCAATCATTGACCCGTTTACTTCTTGGATGCCTTGACGGCGGCCTTGGTGACCTTGCCGGCACCAGCCTTGTCAGACTTGGCAACGGACTTGATAACCTAGAAACACATGTACGATCAGCTTCGTGTGTCAAATGACATAGATATCAGA
>MWSQ01000753.1:0-31813 GCA_002116395.1 Ramularia endophylla | reverse complement strand
ATAGAGGCTACTACTATATAAAAACAGCTAGACAAGACTCTTTAAGCCTCTATACGTAAGCTAGCTCGTAAACTAACTAAGCAAAAGGCTCGTGTTATATAGAAGTTCTTAATTATAAAGCTTAAAATACTAGAGGGTAGATTTATAGCTATTTTAGCCCCCTAGCTAAATAAGCGTCTTATACTACGCTAAAAACTATAGGCTACTTAGTAATTAAAGAACTAATTATTACGATAACTTTAAGCTATTAAACATGTTATATAGTACGCTAGTTGTATAGTAATTGAATTTTAAAGAGTATTAGTAAAGAAGAAGTTTAACGTTCCTTATACCGTCCGTACTTTACGCCGACGTAACTTCTATTAAAGGCCTTTAAGACAGCTCTTAATGCCTTCTATACTTCGGTTTGCTTACGCCGTTGTCCTAGTAGCAATATCTACTATACTAATGCCAGACTTCGTAGGCATGTCACGCGAGCCTGTGACCGAGAGAAAGCCCGACTCGGCTTGGATCAAAAGATCGTAGATGCAGTTTATAGTGGTAGGCTTTGAGTTCTTCCGCCGAATGTCACCCTAGACGGCGAGAGTGGGTCTTGTTATATCTACGTAGCCGCCTCCGTGCCGCATGGCGTCCTCGTGTCTTGTCTTAGATCTGCTCTCCCGAAACATTTACATGCTGTTCCATCCCCTACTTTGCCTCATACCACCCAATATCTGGTCTAAAGACAAAGAAACGGTCATATGAAAACCTCAACCCCACTCACCGCATACTCGGCTGTACCTTGTCCTCCTCTTCCACTCCGCCCTCCTGCCGTGCGAACGGAAATCCGGCACCGGACGTAGCCTCACTGCACATTGTGCTTCTCGTGTAACGAACAAGCATCGGGTGCGACTATAACTCACTATTCAACATGGCGATTCGTGAGAGAGCACGGGCGCTCTTCAAGAGCAAATCGAAAAGTGACCGCGACTCGCAAATATCCAAATCCTCAAACAAGGACTCAGATCGGGATCGCTGGCCGAGTAATGTCTATAAACCAGGCGAGCCAATGCCTAGGCCGAAGTACCGCGCTCCGCCGAAGAAGGAGCACAAGGAGAAGCTGGAAGCTTTCAGCTTTACGGACGCATGGAGGAGGAGGAGCTTTCAGAGCCAGCATAGTCCAATGGGCACAAGAGCACCGAGCAGGAGGAATAGCTCCAGGCGACACAGCTGGTATGGAATGGGAAAGAAGAGCTTCAGTGGCAAAAGTGATCATGGCAAGGCGAGCAGAGCGAACAGTATCACAAGCAATGGTGAGACTGAGAAGGGCAGTATGCGACAGAGGGAGCACGCAGGACATGCTGCAATGCCGACAAGGCTTTCGACTGAGGTTGAGCAGGAGGGAGATGATGATGTTGGCAATGGTAAGTCGTGCTTGCTATACAAGAGGTGGACGTTGCTAACTTGAAGGCAGTGGGTATTTCAAGGGTGCAGTCGAAAGACCACAACCACAGAGCACGACCGAACAACTTGGAACCGCCGAATGAACACTCCTCCGGTGGCATTGAGAAGACTCTTAGCACCGCACACGATCATCAGCCTTTCACCGAGCATGACCTCGCCCTGGCATTGTCGCGGTCGCATTTATCAGTTCCCGTGACATCTTAGCATTTGTGAACGTTGGGATCTGGAGATTTGATGTTTGATATCTGGCGTCTGGGATAAGGTATATATTTGAGCGCGGCGTTGGATGGATGGGAAAACATGGAGCTTCTGATATGAGTGTAGGAGTGTGCATTGTACGGCAATCTTCCTCCTCGAATCCGCCTTGAAGAAGTATATTTTACTGGCTGCTTCGGCCTGTCAATCGCATCGAATGGATCGAGTATTCGAGGCACAGACGACCTTTCTCCGTACCTGTCATCCGGGCCGTCTGCGACTCTTTAGCGAAAAGGAATGTCCTTCGCCGTGGTCAAACGCTCGTAGGGCTTAGCGAGCCCTTCTTCTCAACTGCATGTGTCCGGTCCATGTGCGACGCAATCCCTGTTGCACTGAGGCGATCTACTCGCGATCTACGACTTCAGTGCACTGATCATCGAACGCCGAGACTTTGGCATGAGGTACATCCTTGAACTTCGCCTATTGAAGGTCCGACGAGATACCTTATTTATTTCGCGATCGGCGTACTCCGCATGCTTTCTCTGATCGTCCTCTATCGGCACGCCAGTTTGTTCGGTCTGTGGAGAGCTTGGGGAAATGATTGACCCAGATAGTCCTTCGATTCGATCATGGTCTGACTTCCGTCATTGGATACACAACAACAGTGCAATGGCTTCATGGCTTCGCCAAAACCCACACGCGCCGTTACCAACAAAGCAAGCAATTTGCGCCACCGGGATTGTGATGCGCCATCAGCAATTCTGCGTTGTGCTGCTGCATAAATATCGTACCGTTACGGACTCGAGAAGTCAACTCCCTGGGTTGTTGGATGTTTGTCACTCTCGTCCAGGGTGGACCTTGTACCCAGCTAGGTACCTGTCTGGGTCTAAAAGGGCAATGAGAAGGAATCCCGCCGTTTCAACAACCTCCCGTGATCTTACCTTGCTGTGCTTGCTTGCAGTCATCTTTCAGCGGCTTTTACTATTGATTATCCTGCTGTCTGTAGGTTTACCGGTCGAGACAAAAAGCGACAGGCGAAGACAACACAAGCATGTCTTCGAGCACTCCGGCTGCTTCACCGCCAGCCGGAATAGAGGCCAATTTCGAAAATCCAGAGACGACACATCGGCGAATTGGTATTGTGCTAGCGACCATCGGAATTTTTTGTATGACTATGATTATGCTCTTGCGGCTCTATACCAAGACTTTCATAAGTCGAATGTTAGGGATCGATGACTGTAAGTCGTTGCAATTGGATTCGGCAATATTTCTACTCGTGCTGAGAAACACAATAGTTGTTGCCGTGCTGGCCTGGGTACGATAAGCCATACATATTCCTCTTCGCCATATCACAGCTGAACATTCCCAGGTTGCATCCGTCACGCTGCAGAGTCTCTTTTGCTGTATGTATCTTCGACGCGCAAATCAGGAACATGCTAATAGGCTAAGATCTTTGGGCTTCAAAGCTAGTAGGTGTGAGTGATTTTTCAAGCCCGCTAGGAGATGAATGAGGGTACCCACTGACCGAGGACAACCGGTCAGATACATATTTGGGACCTTACAGTTGCACAATCGAACAGATTCAGTACTGTGATGTCGCTTTGCAACATTGTATGCATGATGCACAGCCTCATGTTAGACTTATGCTAATGATACCTACCACAGACCTACATTCTTACTATGGGACTCGCGAAAACAGCCTTACTACTCTCTTATCGGAAACTGTGGCTCGTACGATGTAATTACATGTTATTATGTCTTACGAACGCACTCTGCTAACACAAACCGTAGGGTTCAAGATCACCACATTTGCTGTAATGATATTTGTAAGGGCATTCACGAAGTGGATGAAACATTCACTCACATAAAGCAGATATTTAGCTACAGCACAGCTTTAGCTTTGGGCCTGATATTCGCTTGTCAGTCGAGGCCCTCAAAAACTATCGCCCGCCTCTGACTAACGTTTTTTCGCAGGCATACCTGTCGAGAAGAACTGGAACATCACAATCACAGAGGGACATTGCATGAACAAGACTGCAATGTACATCGCCGCAGGAGCATTCGGTTCTACAACGGATGTTTTGCTATTTATACTTCCAATGCCTATGGTATACAAGCTTCAATTGAGACCTTACCAGAAAGCAGGCATGGTACTTGTTTTTGCTATTGGATCTATGTTCGTGCATATTTATATATCATATGAATCTTGCTGACACTATCACATAGGACGGTGGTCATTAGTCTGGTCTGGCTATCTTTGTTTATCCCAGTGATGCAAGATGGCAACTCAGACGACAACTGGGCATTATCAAAGATATTAGTCTGGGTAGCGGCAGAAGCAGATCTTGCACTAATCTGTGGATGCTTCCCAGCTCTCAAAGTGTTGGTCAGACGAATGATACCCAAGTGGTTCGGCACAGATCCTCCACCTGTAAGAGATATCAGAAGCGAAAGAATCGTGCCAGATCTATGGCAATCTGAATTGTGCACCATTACGACAGGAGTCTCTGGCGGTAGTGCAGAGAGCAAGGAGAATTCTGGTGGTCCAGATGATGCTAGAATCAAGTCCGGCTTTGATAGTGGGACTACGCTTGGGTACAATGGGTCGAATTCGACCGGACTCGTTCCCAGGGTACAGCCAGGGCAGGTAATTCCAGAGCCTGATACTCCGTAGACTTCCATTCCAGGAAAATAGGAGATGTTGTATTTCTATTGATACCCCTGAATTACATATTTTCACATGACAGAGTGAATGCCCATCTAATTGATTGTTGGCATGCAATGGCTAAATAACGCAAAGTAGTTGGAAGAATATACATCACACGCATCTATTTAACACATGCTAGTGCTCGTAGTGCTGTAGTTGGCGCATGGAGCGGTATAGGAGTTGTAAATTAGTCCTTGTGCTGACAATCCAGAGCCATTCCCGTTGATCGTAAAGTTCGGAAATGTTCCAAACCAACTATATCTCTCAATCCAAGGTACTGTCATGGTATCAGCAATGAAGAATATCATCACAGTCGATTGAGAGATTCACGTACCTGCATCCAGCCATGGTAGAGTTTGTTCCATGAATATCTGTGTTTGGGCATCGCCGCTATTGCTATTGTCGCCAAACTCGGTGATGTAGATGGGGTAATTGGGGAACCGCGTGTGCACATCGGTCATGTAGGTTTTGAAGTACCTATAAGCATACATGTTGTTATACCTGCGAGTTGTAAGCATTCTGTCCATCGATATTCTAAGGTTCTCTTGTGTGTACCAATGAAGATTGATAAAGTCAATCTGGCATCCAGTACAGTTGCCAATAAAATCAGCGAGATATTGCACCCCTCCAGGAGCACCTTGATCCTGTGAGAGAAGCGAGACGGTCAGTATGTACAGTGAGCCCTGGTGGAGTATTGTGAGTAACGAACCGTTACAGCTGGTGCTCCAAGGCGCACTACCGAGCCATTTGAGTTAACCTTACCCGCAAAAGGCATCATTGCACTCTTATACGCCGTGACTAGGATGTTGTCAGCTACATCATCGTACTGAAGAATTGACGGGAGTCGGCAAGTCTGCATACCGGATTGATTGATGGTCATGCAAGCCGATCCTGCTATACAGTAGTCTGGCTCGTTGAATGAGAACAAAATATCAGCACCATCATTAATGGCTGCCTGAGCACCTGCTGGCCAAGCTTGTAGAAGAACGGGGTCATCGTTGAATAGCGTAGGCTCATATATCAAAGCCCTGTTTGTGCCGTAGTTCGGTGCCAATGGCTGGCGAGCATAAAAGTAGTTGTACTCCCAGCTAACGGAACTATTCTGCCCAGAAAGTGCGAAAGGCAAGGTGTATGTTTCGTTGTTGTAACACAGCCCTCGCTTTCCGGTATTTCTGACGGGAGTTGCCAAAGGCACTGCAGATGATATAGCAGTTGAGGAAAGCGATTTTGATGTGGTCGACACTGTCGTAGTCACTACAGCTTTTGCCGTGGATGAAGCCGAGGATGGGAAGCCGCTAGTAGCGCAGAGACTGCAGCTCAGAGATGACACACTCGTCGAGAAGGTGAGAGTTGTCCTTATGCTGGTGGTTGAGATAAGACTGGACGAGCTCGAAGTCCGGGAAGAGCTGCCAGGCGAGCTGGAAGGAGTTGTAGTCGGAATTATCGTTGACGAGCTAGAAGGCACTGTTGACGATGGGATTGTTGACGATGGGATTGTTGTCGACGGGACTGTTGTCAACGCACTGGATGGCGTTGATATTGACGAGCCGGAAGAACTGAGAGATGGTGTTGGAGAGGCGGTTGAGCTAATTACGGCCGACGAAGTTTTAGACGTGGTTGTTAATGTCGCAGAGGAGCTAGCAAGACTGGGGCTTGGAACGCTCGAGGACATTGTTGACGAGAGCAACGAGCTTGAGGCCACAGTCAGGATGCTAGACGAGCTGATAACACTGGGACTTATAGCGCTGGAGACAATTGTTGACGAGGTAGAGGCCATGACCGACGATGTGCTGCTAAAGCTCCCAGTATTGGCGACTCGTACACCAACATAGCCTCCAGAACCCGTAAGGTAGCCGCCAGGCGGGTGCAGGTAGCAGTATTTGGACGCAGATGCCCATGTGACTGCACCACAGGTTGCGGTGGTATCACAAGCTAAAAGGCAGGCGTCAAAGCTGGCAATGTTGGGAAGTGAGGCACCCGCGCCAGAGTAATCGCTATTACAATAGATCAGATAGGGCTGCCCGCTACTGTCTTTCAGGGCTGTGCCATCCGCAGCTCCTGGACAAGATGACGCCACGGAGAGGGGTGAACTCGTCGTCGACACGAAAGTCAATGATGAGCTGCTAGCGGAGGATGACATGGCCGTTGCTGCGATGAGCGTCGATGAAAGAGTCGATGCCAATATCGATGTACTGCTTAAGGGTGTACTTGAGGCGGTTTGTTGTATGATCATTGAACTTGAGGTCGAGACGAGAAGTAACGATGACTGTGCTTCGGTCGATGAGCCCAGTATCGGAATTGAGAGTCCAGTGAAACCTGCTCCCGGTGTAGATGAGAGCGTCATTACGGGCAAGATTGTTTGAGTTGACACCAAGAGGCTCGACGAAAGCTGTAGAGAAGGCGATAAGGCCAAACTGCTAGCTTCACTGCTGCTGGTGCTTGGCAAGATGGAGGGTGTTGGCGTTGGGACAGAACTGAATCATACAATGGTAAGCTGGAAGATCAACGCAATATATCATAGGTGGGTCTATCTACCTTAAGAGTACCGTATCCATTGCAGAAATAGCCGCGGAGCTCGAGCTGCTGGGGGCCAAAGCCGAAATGCTCGTGGCAAGCAATGTGCTGAGCGGCTCTGTTGTACTGCCCAACGTCGAGAGCGAAGAGCTCGGTGGTAACAGCAAACTGCTGAGTGGTGAGATTGTAGGAATGACCGAGACTGGAATTGATGCGGCGGTGGTCCCTAAAGTCGAGCTCGGTGAGTTTGTAGAACTGGCGACGACATCTGTTGTGAGGCTCGTCGATGATGATATGCCAGGACTGGAGACTGACGGTGTTTCCGAAATCTCTCCGATTGAGCTGACCAGAGCGGGCGAGCTCGTGGCAGCTGCAGAGGCGGAGGATGTCATCTGTCCATTGGAGCTCGCAGGAGGCATCACGGAACTCGTCGATGCAGAAGTGGGAGGAACAGTGTTTACAGGGGCTGTATCATCAGCCGGTCGTTCTGCTGCAGCGACTCCCGCCGCAGGTTCAGTACCCGTAACGTTGCTAAGGAGCTCACAACTACCGGCTGGATCACTTGGATCATAGTTGGCGCCAGTACATCCTGGTGTGGAGTCGCACTCAGTCAAACAGGCATTAGCACTATTGGCCGCTCGTTTGCTAAGGGTCGTGCCCACTAGCCGGGTTCCACAGGTAACATTAAAAGCGTTGCCGTATTGTGAGTCGCACAACGTAGCGTTGGATGCCGCCGCTCCACAACTGACCGCCGGGCACGCCGCGAGAGACGTATAAGTGGGAGGTGCCACGGTTGTGGAGGAAGACACAACCGAGGAGGAAGACGCAGAGACCGGGTAGTATGCGTTAGAGATTCCAAACGCTGTGGAGTACTGGTACTCGCCCGCGTCTACGCCAGACTGGACAACGAGCTGAATGCCGTATCCAGTACCGCCGTTGGAGGGCTCGAGACTGGTGGATGGGGTCCAAATGTAGGAGCCGTTGTTCGTGGTGCTTTGGGTAATAAAGCTTTCCAACTGTAAGTTGGTCGCTGGCCCCTTGAGGAGAAGAAGTGCAACTGGGCCGTCTGTAGTGGGATTCCAGGTAATAGTGAAGGCCTCGCCCGCGGGAACGATCTGGTTCAGGCCTGGACGGGAGATCGGGTTGCCCTGTAGCGTTCATTATTAGCCATGTTTCTATGTTTTTCGTGATCCACATACTATTGGCGTGTCGCCTACGGGTGGTGTGTAGACCTGTGTAGCAGTCGGTGATGATGATGTAAGTCCCACCGTGCTGGAGACAGCCACTACACTTGGGATACTGGTTACAGACGGACTTAGTGAGGCCTGGAGAACCGTGCTTGACGATCTAGGCGGGGAAAGACCCGAAAGTGTCGAATATGTGCTGATGATTAGGCTCGGCGAAGTCGATGCTGATGTAGTCGGATTCAATGGTGTCTGAACGTTCGACGCCGATATTTGCGAGCTTGATAGTGGCATACTCAGAGATGTGCTGACTGGGTTGCTTGGGCTGATGAAAGCTGATGAGGCAAACACACCGCTCGAGCTCGATATCATGGTCGCAAACGAAGGGATGGACGATATCGGTACGGTTCCGGTTCCAATGGTGGATGGATTGGAGGCTGACACGCTTGCTACCACGCTCGAAGGTTGCAGAGTACTTCCAACTATGGGCAAGCTTGATGTACTTGACGATGCCGGTGTTGAAGCCACAGTCGAGATACCCGGTCCAACCAACTCTGAGGTCGAAGTAAAGACAGCTGAAGGAGAAGCCTCACCACTGCTGCTGGGCTGGCCGCTGGTGCTGATACCGTTTGTTGGTAACGCGGCAGTGGTGCTGCTGGGCGGTGCTCCGGGATAGTCTGCAAAGCGAGCAATGTTGAACGCCACTTCGCCTCCAACAAGGTAAAAGAATGCTGTAATCGAAGAATAGAGTTCACAGGTTTCGCCCAGGACTTCTGCAGCAATACATGCGGCCGTGTCTGAACAGCTCTCTATGCAGCTCTCAAAAGTGTCATCTACCACCGGTCGCTGCTGTCTCTTTCTGCTGCCTGGCGTCGAAGCATCGATGGTATTGCCGGACACCCCAACATTGTATTCAACAGCGTATGTTTGGTTCAGGCTGTCGGTGTACAAGGACGGGGTAGATTCTGGCACGTTCAAGCTGGTGGAAAGCGTGGCAAAGTCCACAGAGGAAGTTGGACTGCCTCCCGAAGCGACGATTTGGCCGTTGGATGAAGTAAGACTGACCCCAGAGGATACAATCTGGCCGCTAGAGCTAGTGGCAAGCGAAGGGCTCGGAAGCATGGAGCCCACGGTAGTACCATCGGTGACAGCATTGGTGGGTAACGCTGTCGGGTTCGAGAGGTATGATGCTGGACAGACTGGCTTGCGAACGGTGATGGTGATTTCTACCTAAGCGTCAGCTACATGCAATGACAGAGCGGTTGGTGAGACGAACGTGATGGGGTTTGCGCAGCTACACAGGACAGCAGCGTTGCCCATATCTGTAAACGACTCATATCTGGCGACGAAGCTCGGCCTTCAAGCGATATCGACTTCCAGTAAAGCTGCAATACCAATGCGTGAAGAGAGAAAGTGCCCTGCGTTAGACGCGCGCGAGTGTGTATAAGCTTGGAATGCTGCGCACATTCCGTAGCCATGTGGATTGCTACGCTTCCGAAGTACACCCTTCCAAGACCTCCAAGACAGTTGGAATGCGCCTCCAGATCCTACGTTGTGTCATGCCTGCCTCCAAGTCGTCTTTTCCGTTGCCAGCAAAAGCCAAAGTGGATACAGACAGTCATTGAGGCGATCAGGCTTTCCAGAGATGAGACACGCATGCCAGCATAACGGCGTGGATTCAACGAGCTCGTCTGCGCCGTGAGAGCCGGTCCGACGATGAACATATAGAGCATGCTGAGGTTTAGAGAAGGGTATGTTTGATGCATTTCTGTTAAGAGATCAGTATTTCTTCGCGAAAATGTTCACAATGCTTTCCTTATGTTGTCCTACCGACGTGATCCGAGATTCTTGGCTTCACACTCGATCACATCAACACTCGATGAGCTGGTATTCGTTGCGTGCATTCGTCGACATCTTCGGTGGCTTGCTTTCTGCATCCACCTCTCGATCGAGGCGGAGGCGTTGGTCAAAGACATCAGTATGTATGGCTTCGAATTTTGCATGGCTCCGTCTTCCGAGACACCAAGATCACCTGTGTGGAAGTGCGAAGTTGGAAGTCGAAAGAAGTCCCATGGATTGTACAAACATCTTGGATGACCGGTCGGCTTGCTTGCCGTCTCCAGACGCGCGCTCCGTCCTTAAGTCACATCGTCCGATACGTATCTTCTCATCATGCTTCACCTGGCCAGATAGCGTCCGCTATGCTCCTCACCAACTCCAGCTTGCTTCTCATGTCTTCCGAAGTCAAGGAGTTGCCCTCAGCATGCGATGCGAACCCGCACTGTGGAGACACACTGATTCTCTGAAGAGCCTCCTCTCTACTCTGGCCAGATCCCTCAGCCATGTAGTCAGCAGCCTTGTAAATCCTATCAACCATCTCCTGCTTGTCCTCCAGCTCCGCAAACTTGCTCGTCACAACACCCAAAACGACGTTCTTGTCCGTGGGAAGGTGTTTCAGCGGCTCAAATCCTCCAGCCCTGGGAGTGTCGTATTCCAGGTAATAGGTCGAGACATTCAGATCGTTAAAAAGCTTGGTGGCAATACGGTCATAAGCTCCCTCGGAGAAGTGCTTGCTGCCCATGTAGTTGCCACGGCACAAGTGAATGCCCATGTGAAAGTCCTTTTCTCTCACGACACAGGCATTGTAGAATTTGATGTAAGCATCGAGTTGCTCATCGGCAGTCTGGAAATTCTCTGGGTCATTCTTCCAGCCCTCCAACATAGACTCCGAACAGAAGTAGGCCAGGTTAGGATCATCGATCTGAGCGTTTCTAAGACCTGCATCGTACAGAATCTTGAGCTCTGTCTGGTATGCCTTTGCAAGGTCTGCGAAGTATTCATCGTCGTTTTCGTAAACGCCCTTGAGGTATGCTTTCTTAGGACCGTAGCGGAAATGGTACCTGAATCTGGTTAATGATGGTTCTGTTGGCATATGTGTACTTAAAACAACATACCAGGACGGGCTCGTCAAAGTCAATTTGATACTTCCCCACTGGCTTTCCGGAAGGATAGACTTCATGAACTCCAGCTCAGGCAGGAAAGTGCTCTTGCCGGTGTGCGAGAGCTTTCCAGTTGCAACTGTGACTTGGTTCGGGATCGTCTTTGCGTGCATGAACGACTGCACATCCGGTGCATACATTCGGAAAATCGACTGATCGTAACCTCCTTCCCGCAAGTTGATCTCCTCCATCCCGTTGAGGGTCTCCATGAAGGTTCCTGTTATCATCAGTACCACGTCAAGGTTGAGTAGACACGACTCCCGTACCCCAGAACTGATGTCTTGAATACTGATGGTTCTCGATCAGTCGTTGTTGTCATAAGATCTGAATCAGATATCAAACTTACTTCGCCATTGGTCAGTGACTGAACACCACAATCCAATTGAAGCTTTACAACATCCCTAATAGCCTTTTGCTCAACAGGAACCAAAGACTCCGGAGTAGCAGATCCATCCGCAACGGCATATCTCTGCTTAACCAGCTTCTCGGGTCTTAGCAAGGAGCCGATATGCTCGGCTCTGAACGGTGGTGAGCGTGGCGATGCTGACATGGTTGCTAGATGTGTACGTTATCGAAGATGACCTTGATGGCAGCAGGAACAATATCTTCCAAACGAGGAAGAGAAACCTTTTTACAGCTCGAATGCCTTTGCCCCCGCAACACTCCACTTTTCGGCCGACGCCGCCCATGTGCTGTGGGCGATGAAGCGTTATGGGGTCTGCTCGTAAATCGATGCAAGGTACAGCCAATCAGAGCACAGAGCAAACAGCCGGCGAGTGGCGAGTGGGGCGCCACCTCAGCCAAGGCTAGCAAAGTTGACTGCGTCGGCAGATGTGTGTATGCTGGAAGAGGACATGAATATGTGATCTTTGATTATTTAGATGTTCAATCATCATAGCCTTTTCTGCATCAATATCACCGCCATTTGCCTCTGTTCTCCTGCGGGTGTTCCGGAGATCGACGGCCAGACTCTGTCCAATCGCTAGGAGCAGGCCGGTAGGAATCGTATGCATTATCATGTCTCCGGTGATCATCGTCACATCTATCACTGTATGCTCGGGCTGGGGCCGGGCTCGGACGATAGTTGTTGTCCCTAGCACGGCGAGGCTCTCTCGTGCTTCTCCTATCTCGTTCAGCACGATTATACTCCCTCATCCGCCGAGGTTCGCGTGGAGCGCTCTCAGTGGGATTCAACATATCCTCAACGCGAATACGTTTACTGCGGTCTTCCATAGTGTCTGGCCGTTTTGTGCGCGGGTCTGATGACTCCCCAAGCTCCTTTGCCCGTCTCGCCAGCACATCGGGATCGAACAGATCTGTAGGTTCTTTTCGCTTCAACGTGCTGCGCGGACTGCGAGGTGTATGCGGTCCCGTCTCTCGAGGAGTCATGTTTTCGTCGTGTGTTAATGCGGGCGTCTGTAGTGAGCCCGCTTCGGAGGGAAGGTCGGCACTAACGCGACGAAGTGGCTCCGTCGTGGGCTTCTTTAGCTGGCCTCCTTTGATTTCTGCTGGTTTCGTGGACCCATCGTAAGTCAACGAGGGACTCTGGGGCGAACTCGCTTGAACAGCCCTCGTATCATACAATGCAAGTAATCTGCGTGTTTCGACCTCCTTCGCAGAAAGGCTCTCCCTCGGCGTCGGGTCAGGTTGAAGTAAACGTGCTTCAGAATGTACGTTGGTGTTGGTTGGGCTCTGGGTCTCCTTCGCAGGCTCAATAGGCTGTAGCTTCGACGCAACCATGACAGCAACTGGAGCTGATCCTGTCACTTTTGGCCGAGAACGAAGCCTTGGATCAGGCTGCACAAGTGACAATCTTTCTGCACGTTTCGCTGCCCAATCCTCTTCCCTGTCCTCTTCTACCTTTTCCTCCAATGCAATATCACGCTTGCAGAGTTCGCCGTTCACTGTCCTGGGCTTGATAGCTGTTCCACAAGTACTGCAAGCCATTTTTCCATCCGCGACGGAGGATCCCGCTTCTTGCAACGAGAGGAATTCCTCCTGCGACGCAGGCGTGTTCTCGAATCCGCGCGATACGACTCGGCCGTCGACGAAAATCTCCAGCCTTGGATCAGGACAATGTTTGTAGGGAGAAAGGAAAGCTTCGTGTTTTATGGCAACGTGGTTCTCGCTTGCAACAACTGAAAGGGCCTTGTTGTCAGAAGCAGATGTGCCCGTGTATTTCTGTACCTTCTGTTCAGCTGCATCTCGCTCAGCTATTAGATCCTGTATCTGTTTCTGAAAGGACATGATCTTAGCGGTGGTGTCCAGCAAAGCGGCATCTCTCTGGCATCCCAAATCCGTCAATCGATCCTCAAGGGAGCTCATCTCGAGGGCATTATTCTCGGCAGAGCTTGCCGCAACCTCATTCTCTTTACGAAGTCTTTCACAGTCGTTTCTCGAAGTTGCTAGTTTGCCGTTGGAAGCTTGCACTTCTTCCTGCAATTGTTTGATCTCGCCTTGACATGCATCCAGCTCGATACTCCCGAGATCCAGTTCGTTTCGCTTCTCCTCCAATTGCTGCTCTAGATTCGCTAGCTCGGCATTCTTTTCTTCGACCTCCTTACTGTATTGGACACAGCGTACATTGGATTTGCGATATTCTTCGATTTTCTTCTCCGCCTCACGTTCTTTTTCAGCCAGGTTGCCTTCGATCTTCCGTAGGAAATTTAGGCTGACTTGATTAGCCCTTTCAACATCGGCGACACGACGCTGCTGGTGCCGAAGGCTCGTATTCTTCTCCTCGAGCGTAGCGTGGCTTTCGGCCAGACTTTCTTCCAGGCTGGTGACTTTCTTCTCTTGCTCCTTAAGTTCCTTCTCTCGCGTGACCAGGACCGCTTTTAGCTTTATGATCTTCGTGTTCTGCTCCTCACCTCTGTCCTCCTTGGTGGCCAAAGCCGCTTCAAGCGTTGATACCTTCGTTTTTTGCTTATCGAGCTCGGCCTGACTCGCGGCCAGGGTAAATTCCAGTGCCTTGTTCTTTGTATCCTGCTCTGCTAGGACATTATCCTTGTTGGCCACGGTCTTTTCCAGATTAGCAAGTGCCGTGCTACGCTCCTTGACCTCAGCCTGACTTGTGGCCAAAGCCGTTTCCGCCTTGGTGATCTTCGTCATGTGCTCAGCCAGTGTGGCCTGGCTGTTCATCAGATCTGATTGCAGACTCGTAATTTTCGTGTTGTGTTCAGCCAATGCGGCCTGATTGTGCTCCAAATCAGATTCCAGATTCGTGATTTCCGCGTTTTGCTTTTCGAGTACAGTCTCTTGTGCAACTAGTTTCGCTTCTGACTCCGTCTTCTCAAGCTTATATGCCTCGAGGTTACTTTGACAGGAGTCGATGTCACGCTTGAGCTTGTCATTTTCTTTCACTACGACAGCCTTGCCTTTGAGAAGCAGACTTTCAACAGCGTTCAGCCTCCGAATCTCCTCGGCTTGGCTTGTCTCGCAATCTCTAAGCCGGTAGACTTCTACATCGCGTGCTTGGGTGTTACTTTCTGCTTGGTCCCGCTCCACTTCCAACTCATCAACTTTGTGCGTCGCATTTCTGCACTGAAGCTTCAAAGAGCCATTTGACGACTCCAGTTCCTTGATTTTCCTGAGATGGGATTTCTGTTGCTTAATGAGCTCGCTTATCCGTTTGTTGAGTCCGTTGCTGGATGCTTGAGTTGCCCTCGATGCCTCAATGACCTGTTACGAAATCAGCCGAATTCATGTTCTGATACGTTCAGGCCTATCGGCATATGGACACAGAACACAGCATGTTGAAGCATGTTCTGCCAAAAGAATTCTTCAGCACGCTGCCAGCGATGACCTGAGATTTTGATTTCAAGTAGCTGGTTCGTGTAGAACAGCAATGCTTTAGGTCGACGCACTGTAGCCGCGAGAAGATCTGACGATCACACTTACTTCTTTCAAAGAAACGTTCTCTCCGAGCAAACTCTCATTGGTACCCTTCAAGTCCGTTTTCTCTTTGACAAGCCGGTCGTTGTAACTGCAAAACCACTCGACCTTCGTCTCGAGCTTGTCCTGCTCCTCCTTCATTCTTGAGACATCCAGTCTCTCTTTTCGAAGCTCCTCCTTCAATTCCTGGTTTTCCTGGTCCATCCGTTTTATTTGGTCAAATGACTCTTGAACATTCTGCAAGAAGAAGGAGCCTTTGGAGCCGACTTGAACATCAGAAGATGACCTGTCGATTTCTGGTGTTGAGTTCTTGGCATGCGTCTTCAGCGAGCTCGATCGCTTTATGCTCACAGTGGAGTTTGGAGTTGCGGGATTTGATGATGGTTTCCTTCGAAGGTCGCTGTTTGCTTGAACAGCCAGGCTTGACGTACATGACTGGACAGCCATATTTGGCCTGGTGGTGGAGGCCTCAGATGGCGATCGTGTTCGCGTCGAAGGCGAGGGCGATGGCAATCGTGGAGGTAATGGATGCATTCCAGCGGCCGTCTTCAGCTTCTTATTCTTAGTCTTGTGAATGCCGTTTGCCTTGGTCGAATGCAGAGAGAAGTCCGAGGATCTTATACTTTCGGTGTCATGTCTCTTTTTATTCTTCTTCTTCTTCTTCTTCTCCTTCTTGGACTTGTTTGCTTCGTCTCCACGCAGTGTCTCAACACCAAACATGGTCATTCTCGCCAATGCGTTGTTCAGCGCGTGGGGAGCGGGCAGGTGCAGCTGGTGGCGTGATGGATAAAAGCTGCACCCATCGTCTCCGCAGAAAAGAGGAGTGCAATCTGAGAGAATGCTGGCCTACCTTGTCGGTATCTGCACGCGCCCAAGCGTGAGAGCGGAGTCGGAGACACGAAAAATGTCGAAATCTGACAGATCACATCGCGTCGGGCGAACTCTGTTCTGTCTGGCTAGGATCCCCTGACCAAGAAACATTGCCGTTGTCTTGGCGTCGATCAGCTGGCAATGACACCATGTCGAGGTTATGGTCAAAGGCATAAAGGCGAACATGTAACACAATCCGATATAACACTGATGATGAGGCAGGAGTTGTTGTTGGTTACAGAAGGTACACAGATACAGGATCAGGGCAGGCTGCGTCCAGCCAGATCCGGGGCTTTCCTTGGTACGCACCATATCCCGGAAACTACTGGGACGCTGCATGTCATCGATGCAGGTACGACATTTGAGCAACGTACTTCGGCGGACGATGGCTTGCCGGCCAAGAATATCACAGAAGATGAAGAAGCCGATACGGCCAACAAAGATGCCAATGCCTCTTTTGATGCGGCCCTGGATCAGTGGTCTCCAACAGTGGAAAGTGGGTCGTAAGCCAGCAGAATATGGCCTAAGATATATGAGTCTCGCCGAACGTGGCGTACACCTTCTTGGATGGTGGACATGCGACTGAGACGTCAGAAGTGGGTGTAAGGATTGAGACAGCAAGCCTAAGGTAAGGTATTATAGGCCAACCGAAACCTTCAAGCAGCTTTGGGAGAAATCTCTCGTCTCTCAATTGTCAAAGACATGTGGACATTACGGCGTAGAGATGGCTACAGAGGCGATGTAACACATCTGGCCGTTCTCACTATTTCCCCGAGGCCATATCGTCACCAGAGCAAGACACTCGTCTCGCATGTCAAGAGGACAGAGAATGTCGCCTAACCAAGCTTGCTACCGACTGGAACTACATGTATGCTGCCATGTGTAAGCAACCACGATCTGCCTTCAGCTGGTATGAACGGCAAGCACTCAAAAAGAAGGCCACAATCGCTCATGATTGATCAATACGGCGAAAGAATCAATGCTGAACTCGAGCAAGCCTTCCGGGTCATGAGACGGGCAGTTCGTCAAGTACACAACCACAAGTCAGGCGCAACCCGATGGTATGGACAACCTTTATGGGCTCTATCAAGTCGTCTCTTGGCGGGCGTCAAGGGGAGAAACGATCGGCCCTATCGCTCACAGAAGGATAGCCTTCAGGGGAACAACCAGAGATTTGTCCCAAGTTGTGGGCAATCATAGAGTCGATGGTCATGAGTCGCAGTTTTGGACAGATAGGAGCGTACGACGAGCTCTTGCGCACGATTTTGTTGATGCAATGCTGCAGCATCGAGCAGTCTATAGATACCCATTGCATGGGTTGCTCCTTTCAGATACGCAGCTCTTCCTCATATTTTGCACGGGTTGAGAGATGGCGATGCCTCTTCCACAAGACAGAAGACTTGCAATGAATCTGCGCGGAATGTCAGAGTAACTTGAGTCCATCTTTGTGGTGCCAAAGGCTGCATCCAGAACTTCCAGAAAACCACATACGAAAGAGACAGCATCTACAAAACAGTACGAGTCACTCCCCAAGACATAGAAAACAATGCTGATGTACACAGTTGAGAGCTCGTGATGTGGGAATGCTATACCTCTACCACAACAAGAAAAGAGACCTACCCCAACCCTAACCCTAAGCAGCGGGAGAGATGCTGAAAAGGAGGCCGGCAAAAAGATGAGTCGAACAACCAGAGCTGCGAGCATGAGAGAACAGACACATAGCCATAAAGTGTTCTCTCTAACCAGAGACTATGCACAGGGAACAAGGAAAGCTCTTCGCTGTCGATCCGTTTGTCAAACAGGGAGAGACTCATCCCTTGGCATTGACTTCCTCGACCATTGTCCACTCTGAGATATGTTCCGGCCGATGGAGACCGCTTCGAAAAGCAAGGTGGCTTGCAAGTCCTACATATACGTTGTGTTGGGTCGTCGTTTGGGTTTTCTGCTTCGAAGCGATATATGCATAGAAGACAAAGGGCCTGGCAACCTCTGAGGTCGCTAGTTGGAGAATGTAGGATTTCTCCGATTAATCGACAAACTGCAGGCTGTAAGTTTCGATACAGGACCCGGTCTTGGTGGGCACAAGAGATGGCTATAATGGTCCAGAAGAGCAGTGGTGAGGAATCTGAGGATCTGACCAGGTCATCAGGTACCATGTCTGTTTCAAGAAAAAGAAAAGTGTGAATGGATAGAGTGGAGGAAGTTGGACCGGTGTGTCTACTCGCAGAGGTGTCAAAGTGACGGCTTCAATAGTGTAGAAACCGAAGATCCTCTCCAAGTTGGGAGATGTGCTGCTGCTGGCTTCATCGTTCCTGACAAGCTGCTCTGGCCGTGTGCAAAGGCGGCCGGATGAAAGCAAGTGTGGCAAACAAGGACCTCCAGCTTCCAGAGACGGGTCTGGGGTGACTGGAGTTGGCGGTCATTGTTGATGCCAGGAAAAGGACACGATCTTCCGCGCTTCACGCAGCTCGTGCAAGGCAATGGAGTCCGGGTTATGGCGTCGCATGGTTGTTTGCCTGCTGACAAGCTTTGCACGATTTTTCGGCGATGTGCTGATAAGCATCGCGAGAGAGGAGCTTCTTCCTCTTCCATGCCAAATGATGAAGCCTCCTCGCTGTCCACGGCCTGCCTTCCACCGCCTGTGAGAGATCGACAGGCCGCCGCCTCGATATCAAGGTACTTCGACGCTTGGCAACCGTGGATTGGAGTTTGTGTTAGCTGACTCTCGCCGGAAGGATCTCGTCGATCATCATCATACTCTTACGAGTACGAGGTTTGATCTCTTCGCAACATTCACCAAATAAGTGCCTGGCCCTTTAGACGCCCACAAAACAGCCAGTACAAAGCCATCTCAAAACCCCAGTCAAGCTCAATAATCAAGGCATTTCACCGCTTCCTCTTGATCTATCCAAGTCACCCACCTAGCACGACATGGAAGTGTTAGGAGGTCTGATAAAGAAACGTATGTCTTGTTCCAGAGGAATTCTTGTTCTGTCAAGCCTTTACCCAGGATTAAGTATGCTGGTGTTGAGGGAAGAGCTGTGCTATCCTAGATGCATCATGCAGTCACACCGTAAACAGGTGCGTACAGAATCGTACCATTTTGCTGCGTTGCATTCATCCCATCTCCAGAGTATGTCAGATTCGTTCCATTCACCGGTGCTTTGGCGAAGACTCTCAATTCATCGTATGGAGGAGCGCCAACGCTGGGTAAGGTCTGGTGTTAGCGGACTCTCGGTATGGAGGCAAAGACACTTACGATGGATCCTCGAATATGTGTGTCAATCCAATGGTAAAGGTCTTGGAGCTGGTGTAGTCGTCGAGCCGCCACGTGAAGTTGTAGTCCTTGCACAATTCCTGAAAGTTATCAGTCTCAAACTCATAGCTCGGAGATAGTGAGACATACATAGTCCGAGGGGAAGGCGCCGCCGTGTGGCCATGAGCCAGAACATGTGGTTCTGGCCAGAGTTAGGGGATCCGGGTTGTAGCTGAGATGGAAAGTTAGTGTTTGTCCCATAGGAGCGGGATGGAGAGGCAGAATCGGATTTTGAGACACATTCTCAACCTTACAAGGTCGTTCGGGAGTACACGTACACGTTGAACTGCAGAGTCGTGTTGCCTTGTTCGGCATCCGTCAAACGCAGCTGTGTGATTTGAAGTGGTTGAATGGAAGAGGAGGAAGCTGCTCGGCCGGTGACTCTGGCATTGGCTGCGGCAGCGGCGAGGAGGCACACGTGACCGACGCGCATGATAGCTAGTAATGTGCCGTGTGAGGTATAAAGAACGCGTTAATAAGGAATGCAGGTGTTTTTCTGTGCTTTGGTAGAAGTCCGTAAGTCTGCAGGCGGGAGAGATATGCGAAGTCCGGAAACCAATGAGTCTTGTTTGCTATAAGAAACAAGGATCTTCCATATACCCTCCCGTGTGGGAGATAGTCAGGGTCAAAGATGGCGACATTGGCGGACGAGAGGGGCGGAAGCCCGCCCGCATTCCCGAGATGGTGGATCGCGCTCCGCCAGTCAAGCACCCTCCCTACCCCTCTGCTCCTACCTACCGGTATGCCAAGTGGACACGCACAGCGATTGCTGTACTACCTGTAACATGTGGTGCGACTATGGCCAGGCACAAGAATGCTACGAAAGCTTGCTTGTGCGCCATTCTGGCGTGAGTCTCTTCCTTGGAGTATTGACTCGAGTGTTCTGATGCAAGCTCTGTGCTTGGGCAGGACAGTTGCCTCGACTGGATGAGGTGTCATCCTTTTCCCATGATATTAGGGGCGCACGTATATCAGAGACCGGCTAAATCATCGTTGTAGTCTGGATAGGAGGCCGAACTTCTCCTGATTGATAGACAGAGGTTCTAGGACGGAGGAGTGGACGAGAGAAGAAGGTCATCACCGCTAGTGCTGGAAATACCCTGATATATGTGTCTGGCTATTAATAGTTCGGTGCGAGTGCGATAGATGCCCACCTCAGTCTACAGAACTGCCAGATGAAGATTGTGAATATGTTGCTCTACGCCCTATAGTGCCTAGAACTATCGTTGTTTTTCATTATCGACAGACAGCAGTGACAATTCAACAGTCAACACCCCTTATCACGTTTGACAGTCAGGACTCAGAGTCCAGACTGCTACCGTGGAAAGACTCTACAGTAGAACGAGTTTGAATCGGGCCTAGCTTGCATGCAGACGGGATGCTGAGAATAGAAACAAACGGCACCTTGCGTGATTGTGGGCGGATTGAGGTCTACATGTAGTTTCACCTGTGTGGTCTTGAACACTCCCACGTTTCTCCACTGCCATCAGTATTGTGCTCTCGCGTGTGTTATGTACCACAGAGTGCACAGTCTACAGCATTGCGTTGTCTATATGTATGTGTACCTTACCTGCGATTAGCCGCAACCGAAGCAGAATAGGAGTTGCACAGGTTGCAACATCAACCGAGCAAGCTGTGATTTTCACCGCGCGCAACGGCTTTGCAGGCAGGCCGCTCGTTGCGGAGTATAAGCGTGTGCTTTTGGCAGGGATCTGGCCTTTTCTAATTTACGAGGCCCTGTGATGTGTAGAGGGTAGAGGGCACGAGCAGCTGTTTAAGCGACAACACTCTCACGCCTTTCACCACGACTTGCAGTCTTTGATACGACGAGACGAGCAAACAGCCTACGTGCCCTACCGCTGCAACCACGCTCCGCCCCGTCACTGCCCTCTCGTATTGCGTTGTCTCCGGCAGAGAAGCGCCGGTCCTGTTGGCTCCTGCTCCTGCACCTAGATCGACGTTCCGGAGACACACCGGCAACGCCCGCTGCGCCGACCTTACCTTCGTGAACACGGGTATCGACGTGTATTCGTCGACTACCCAGAGGCCATCGCAACCATACGTCTCTTCCGCTCCTCCGACTCCAGCGCGGCGCCAATGAGCGCAGGACAGCACCATCACGCCGCTGCTCCTCCGAAAACTTCCTCGGATAGTGGACAGCAGGCGGGTCTTGACCGCTGGAGTCAGCGACGTCTACAGCGTCTGAACACCGAGCAGGGATTCCGAGAACAGCGGAGTGGGCAGGTGCAGAGCCCACCCCTACCGTCAGCTGCACCGTCCGGTAGCGACCAAGTTCCGCCCTCGTCTTCGCATAGCAGCAGTCACAGCTACGCCGGGACACAGTATTCAGACGCTCAGCCACCGCAACCCCTGCACCACCACCCACCTCAGCCGCAGCAGCAGCAAACCGGCTATCAAACACCGCGTGCCACCCCAGTCAGCCAGACGAATGCGGGACTAGCCATCAACACCCACGCTGCCGCCAACAACAACCCCGCTCGACAGCCTCAGTCGCAGTCGCAGTCTCAATACTCACCGCCGGGACATTACGCCGCTCAGGAGACAACACCCCGTCCAGAGCTGACAACGTCTCGAAGCTTCACGCAACAACAACAGCAGCAGCAAGCCGTACTTGCAGACGACGCTTCGTCCATGTCGAACAATGGAACCATGCCGGCGCCGAAGGCTGTCCGGGCAGCCAATGGCAACCGCCAAAGCGTGCATGCTGGGATGATGTCCCGAGAGGGCTCATATGCCCAGCAGGGTGGTCAAATGCCCACATACAATGCGTCAGTTGGGCCGCCTGGTAGCAGCCAAGGCCAGCAATACAAAACCACCCAAGGCCAAGCACAGCAGCAGCAGGGAGATGTTGGCAGAGCTACACCCCAGCCGCAGGTTGTGGGAGATGAAATGAGCGAAGAAGACATCACTCAGCTAGTGAAAGACCACAAGGAGCTTCGTAAGCTTTGTCGTAGATCCTCCCTCTCGTCCAACCTGCTAACACATTACAGGTGAGAAGTACACCAAGGTCAAGAAATACTATTTTGAAAAGGAGGACCAGGTGAAGCAATTGCAGAACAGCCTCGCGCATCAACGGTTATCACAATCCCGGACTTCGCTCGACGACAGCGAGTACACCACACGATTTAACCGATTGGACGGACTTATTGCACAGCTGGCGTTTAGTATCCGCAAAAGCTGGAAGAGCATACCGCAATGGCTGGTGAACGCCGTCAATCGAGACGCCGTTGGGACTGGAAAGCAAGAAATGACGGCTGTTGGCAGAGCATTCATTTCGTACTGGCTGGTCGAGGAAGTCTTCGACAAGTACTTTCATCCTGATTTGGACCTGGCGTTGTCGACGCAGTTGAGGACAATCCAAAGAAATATGCGCAAGTTCGCACCCGTGCCCCAAACCGCCGAGGAGGAGGAGTATCTTACTGCAAAGGTCGTCAACTGGAGACTAGCAACTTTGGAGGGTCTTCAAGAAACACTACGATCACCACAGTGCCCGGACAACCGACAAAAGCTGACAGACTTGCTCAAGGACCACCTCGTGGCTGCAATCGCAACACATCTACAAGAGCCGGCGCCCTCGGACTTGGAAGGTGGTGTACACATGATTGTTGAACTGGTCGTGAGCATTGCAATCCATCTTCCATTGGAGAGCAGGGATGTCGCCATTGAGTACTTCTATCCTGGCTACAGCATCATGGGTGAGCGCATGAAGCTAGAATCTGGCATCCCGCCTCTTACAACATCTGTTGCCGAGGACATGGCAGAGCGAGCGTCAATGAAGAGTGCCACGAGTGATGTCACGGACATGAATGGGGACGGCAATGAGGCGCCTAAAAAGAGGAGCATGCTGAGTGCCCTGACAGGAGCCGGTGGTAAGACCAAAGGTTCTGGACAGGGCAAGCATTCCGCTGGAGACAGCACCAACAGTCTCTCCAGACCAGGCAGCGCGCAAGGTCACAAAGACGAACCACCTCGTGTTCGAATGGCTGCTGGCATCAGTGTGCAGGTTCGCGGGCGATCCGTTCTTGTCAAAGCACCAGTCTTCAGCACTTGATTACAGTCATCGGCTTCAGACTGGAACTCAAGTCTGGATGTAGCGTCCGAACACCGTCGAAATTCATCACCCGGTATAGTCTGGGCGACCTGCACGGAGCATCGGCGAGATCTCCACATATACTTTTCACTTCACGTTTGGGGACGACGTTTTGATGGGTGTTGTTTTCACGGCCGAGATAAATCCGAGAGGGAAAGGTGTGCGATTGTTGTGTGTTTTTTTCAGATACCCTTGGGTTATTATGCGGAGCCGGGTCGAGTTCGCGGTGGACTACTGGGTGTGGAGAATCTCGGAGGAGGAAGATATGAATGCCCACATTTACAGGAGACGTGAGTCTGTGCGGGAGTTCAATACCACAAGCTTACTATTTCAATCTGTGACTATTTCTCATTCTATGCTGACTGCATGCGCTTGTGTGGGCTGAGTCTCATTCGGTCAGTGGCTTGGACCGTGTCGGGAGCCTGCATCACCCGTACGCAACGACAGCTGCTCTTGTGTATCTTGCTGCTTCTTGCTACATTTGAGCATGCTATCTATACGTATAGAGCTACAGCTTCAGTTTCAGCCATCTTCATTGCTGGCTCGTCTTTGGCTTCACAAGATCAGCAGGCTCAGCATCCTTCTTCAACTCATCCCAGTCAGGTCTAGGAAGCTCAATGCCATCCAGCACACGAGCATACGTAATTCCACCCAAACGCGCCATAGGACGCAAGATGGCAGGATCAATGAGATTCTTGTCCTCGTTGATCGCATCTTCACGAGCCCAGAACCGGACACCTTCGATAACTGCCAACACGCCCGTCTTTTTGCCGGGTGTGGCTCGGCTTTCGAATTCTTGGGTGTTCATCAACTTGCCTTCAATGCTGAAGACCGCCTCTTTGACTCTGCTTGCTTTGACTTCGCTGCAGGCTGCTGGGGTTAGACCAGTTAGGGCCCATTCGGAGATTCCGTATGGAGAGTTGACAGAGGTAGCATTGGCGGCTTCGAGGTAGTGTTCGCTGATGATGTTGATGGTGCATTCTCCAGATTCTGTCAAGTTCTTGAGACTGTCTTTGGCTTTGTCGAACCCTCCTGCGAATCCGATAGTGAAGACTGGTGGGTCGTGGTTGATGACTTGGAAATAGGAAAATGGAGCGAGGTTCGTGCTACTGCCGTCTTTGGACAAAGTGCTGACGAAGCCGACTGGGCGGGGGATGATGGCTGAGATTAGGAGCTTGTAGTTGAAGGTTGCTGGTCGTCCGTCTTCGTATGGGTTGATTTCAACGTGCTTCTTCTTCAACGATTCGCCACCGTCGTTCGCTCCTTGGCCGACCTTCCAGTCCGGCTTGAGGGTCTTGGTGAAGTGCCATTGGGCCTTGGAGTCGAAATCTGGTCGGCTGGCTTCTACTTCTTTGAAGTTCCCATGTGCTGGGATGTGTTAGCATGGATATGGCATTGCATCACATGTTCGTTCTGGACTTGCGGTTTCTTTGAATCTGCTTCTCGGAGTCGAACATTCCCTCATGAGGCTTTGGGTCTTGCTTTCTTTGCTCTTGGTCGGAAGACATGTTGATAGTGTGTGTTTGTTGAAAGCCAGTCTTGCTTCCAGTACTTGTAATTGTGTTCAACTTGCCTCACTCTTGGCCTGTTGTCGGAACTAATTCCGCACTTACCAATATCCGCTTCTACGCGATGATGATGCTCTCGGCTTTACGGATGCCGAGCTTGCTTCTGCTTCTGTCGCGAACGACACATCTCAAGATGCTGGTATCTTGTTGCAGGATGAATATTGACTCGTGCAATCGTAGACAAGACGCTGAAAACTAATATTTTCGGTATTATTCCTGGATTCCTCAGCAAATTCACTTACAGACTCACCTCACCTCGCCTCATGTCAAGTCGACCAATCACCCCGCAGTAGCGGGGTACTGAATTGATAAGTACCTTGTTGCTTGAAGACAGTCAGAGCTTCATCTCTCTCGAGTACAAACAAAAGCTGGTGGCATCAACAACACAACGCCAAAGCTCTTTAACAAACTAGCAGCCATGAGTCTAGACTACTCAACATACTCGCTCGGCGACTTCAAGCTCAAAAGTGGCGGTAGCATTCCGGACGCGAAGATTGGTTGGTCCACCTATCAAGTCCATCTCTGCACACCTGCATGCTGATACTTGGTCAAGCATACAAAACTTTCGGGGATTCGTCCAAGCCTCTAATCATATACCCTACCTGGTACAGTGGGTTGATTAGCAACAATGAGTGGCTTATCGGCAAGGACAAGACGTTGAACCCCGAGAAATACTTCATTGTTATCACTGCTCTGTTTGGTAATGGGGAGTCGTCCAGTCCGAGCAATAGGCCTGAGATCAGACCTTGGCCGGAGGTCTTGTTCTATGATAACGTTAGGGCGCAGCATGAGCTTGTCACGAAGAAGTTGGGCAAGGATCATGCGCGTGCTGTACTTGGTGAGTCGAATGTTGATGAGTATTAAGTGGTGTGAGGCATTTGACTGACGATATTTGACTGCTAGGCTGGTCGATGGGCGCTGGTCAGACTTTCCAGGTAAGCACCCACTTAGATGAGGCAGAGGAATGATAGCTGACACTTTCCAATAATGCAGTGGGCCACACAATATCCGTCGTTCATGGACTTGATCGTGCCATTCTGTGGAGCAGCAAAGACATCTCTCCACAACCAGTCCATGTTGGAGGGAGTCAAAGTCGCAGTGCTGGGTGGAAAGGGTGTTGCTTCCGGTGGTGTTTGCAAAGGGGAAGCCAAGCAAGCTGAAGGCTACCGTGCTTGGTCAACAGAGCAGAAAGAGATTGGGTTGAAGGCCCTCGGCCGCGTCTACTCGGGCTGGGGATTCTCCCAGAGTTTCTATCGTGAGAAGCTGTACGAATCTTTGGGATTCAAGGACATCGAAGCCTTTATGGTAAATTTCTGGGAGGCTTGGGCGTTGTCGAAGGGTGAGTATCCTTATCCTGTTGCTTCCGCGGAGATGCTTGGCTGACTTGTGGCAAGATCCTGATAACATGGTGGCCATGCTTTACACTTGGCAGGCTGGAGATTGTTCAGCCCAGGAGCCGTACAATGGTAACTGATCGCGATGCGTGATGGCAAGAAGTATGCTGACAAGCTTAGGTGATTTTGCCGCTGCTATGAAAGGAATAAAGGCAAAAGCTCTCGTGCTCCCATGTCAGACGGACCTTTACTTCCGTAAGTCCTCGAATGGTCGACAAAGAAGCAGGCATCAGCTAACAATCTGGAAGCGCCAGAAGACTCGGAGATTGAGGTGGCCAATATGAGCCCAGGCATTGGTAAATGTGAGTCGAACCTGATCAGGAGAATCCACGACATCTCAGATATATGCTGATATGTTTTTCAGGCGTACCTTTCCCTAGCATTTGGGGACATTGGGCTGGAGGCCCTGGCGACAGCGTTGAAGACGTCAAATGGCTGGACGAGCAGTTGCGTGGCTTCTTCGCAGAAAGCTGAAGCAAGCGCAGACTGAGAGTTTCATCGAGCTGCTGGGAGTGAATAGGGTTCAGCCAGAGTGAAGAAGTGATATGACGAGGCAATCCCACATAAAAATGGTGAGTGAGGTGAGTGAATGCGAAGAGGTGAGGTCGTCAACACGCGAGACGCGGCAAGAGCGCGACGTCGGGAGCGCGGGCCGAACCATAGCTCAACCACGCTTCAATGTTCTCGAATGGACTCACGTATCTTTCTGCCTCTCCATCTACCTGATTACCGACATCGCCCTACCTCTCACCATCGCCACTCGAGGTCTCGCTCGAGACACACCGTAGCAGAAGCCCACCCGCACAATATCAATTGCGCCGCAACCCTCCCGGCCAGAGAGAGAAGTCGCAATCGGCGTAGTCCGTGCCGCATGTTTCCGATGAAGCGTTAGGAGCACCGTTGCCGTCACTCGCATCGCCGCATCCATTCGCAACCTCACGTCTCCTCCCGCGCCATGGCTCAGGATGGCGCGCAGCACCTTGGGGTCACTCCACCGCTCTCTAATGAAGCGCCAAAGGAGATTGACGTCAAGCTCGGCGACAAGCTCATGGATGAATTGAAGCATCAGGGCAATTATGAGCACCCCGACGAGACACAAAAGAGGTTGGCAACACACTTTGAGGCTAGAAGATGTCGGAAGGCTAACACATACTAGGGCTGATGTGCTCGCCAAACTCCAGGGATTGCTCTATCAGCTTGTACAAATCGTGGGCAAGGAGAAGAGGCTACCCCAAAACATCTTGGACGAGGCCGGCGGGAAGATTTTCACATATGGAAGCTATCGCCTCGGTGTCTATGGACCTGGATCGGATATCGACACACTCATGGTGGCGCCTAAACATGTCTCGCGCGAAGACTTCTTCAAGCACATGCCCAACCTACTGAGGAAAGCTGCCGGCCCTGATGAGCTGACGGAGCTCACCCCCGTCGAGGGAATTACCGTACCCATCATCAAGCTCGAAATGAATGGCATCAGCATCGACTTGATCTTCTCGGCCCTTACCCTGGCTTCTGTGCCCAAAACGCTGGAATTGACCGACAATAACTTACTCCGCGGGTTGAGTGAGACTGATTTGCGATGTGTGAACGGTACTCGTGTGACGGACAGAATCATGCAATTGGTTCCCCAGACCAAGATCTTCCGCTTGGCATTGCGTGCAGTCAAGCTCTGGGCGCAAAGACGTGCCATCTATGGCAACGTGGTTGGGTTTCCAGGAGGTGTTGCCTATGCCATGATGGTCGCTCGTATCTGTCAGCTGTACCCGCGAGCTGCCGCTCCGGTCATCGTTCAAAAGTTCTTCTTTGTCATCTCGAATTGGAGCTGGCCATCACCCATCACCCTTCAAATGAGAGAGAAGGGACCATTGGCCGAGAAGGAATGGGATCCAAACCTGAACAAGTGGGACAAATACCATCTGATGCCCGTCATCACTCCCGCATATCCTTGCATGAACTCCACCGTCAGCATTATGCCATCTACAAAGGCAGTCCTCCTTACCGAGCTCAAACGTGGCCACCAGATCATGGAGGACATCTACTCTGGCAAGAAGGAATGGAAGGATCTGTTCGAGCGTCATCGTTTCTTTTCAGAGCAATACCAGCACTACATTTGCATCATCACTGCGGGAAGGACCAAGGAAGCACAGCAGGCCTGGTCTGGTCTTGTGCAATCAAGGCTTCGTCGACTCATTACTGGCATTGAGCAATCCGACGCCAACAGCGTGGAGCTGGTGCAGCCATTCAATAAAGGCATTGACCGCCAGCACGAGTGCAAATCGGACGAGGAGCGGGAGGCTACTCTTGGCGGAAGTCTGGATAGTCAAATTGGCCAAACGAAGACGGTGGATCAATCTGCCGACGTCAAAGTGCAGGCTGTCGTACAGGGTGATGCCGCTGCTCTTGAGGCGGCAAGCAATGGAGATGCGGGACAACAACCTGCTGGTATTCAACCAGTCTGGACAACGACGTTCTATCTCGGCATCAAGCTCGTGGAAGGTGCCAAGAACCTCGACATATCGTGGCCCATTCAGGACTTCCGGCGGTTGTGTACGGAATGGGAGTCGTTCGATAACGACGTGCACTCCATTCAGATCAAGCATGTTCGGGAGTATGTTGACGCATTGTCTGCTTGAGTTCGATATACTGACCCGATGCAGCCACTCCTTACCCGCTGACGTGTTCGTCCCTGGCGAGACGAGACCGACGAAGAAAAAGAAGAAGGCTAGCAAGACAAAAGAGCCCACTCAGGCTGTGGATAGGAAGCGCAGCGCCGACGCGGCTGGCTTACACGTGAGTATCGAATCTGCACAGCGTGCTAAGTTGCATGGTCCTCCAGGATGGACCAAGTACCTGACTGCTGATCATCTTTTGCATAGGAGAACGAAGATCCTCGTGCCGCTAAGCGCGCACAGAATCTGCAAGGAACACCGACCAAGATCAATGGTTCTGTGACACCTAGTGCTGGTGGCTGATGATGGCGATGATGGCCCGCTCTCCGCTGCCTTGCGATCTATTGGTTGACAGGGTGACAGTCTATCTTTCTAACATGGATAATCCAGCTTCAGATATCGCTAAATGCGACAGGGACAGCCACGACCCACATTACCCGGTATCGTCCCACCGAGGGGACCATATTGGCCGCCTGGCCTGGCCTCTCTCTGAGAAGGCTTCCCCGGGACGATTCAAGTCGCCCATCGAGGTGAGTATGACTCCCGGAGATATCGGCGGAGCGCTGTACAGAAAACCAGAAGACAAAAAATGGTGTGGTAAAAATGTCGTGGAGGGACGACTAGAGTGCAACGACGATCAGAGACCATTGGGGTGGGTGTGGTCTAGGATACCACACGTTGATCCAGGCGTGGTTATTTGCCTGCTGCTTTTGTTACCTCGAGAGCTCTATGTAGATTGAACCAATGCAAATTGACATTTAAAGGTCCTACGGGATCTGAGAAAATCAATGATGATGTATTGCTCGGTTGCGGGTGGTTGCTGCCCAACGAATTTGTTGTGGAACGAGACCGAAAGCTCTTACATGGAGACTTGATCCTTGTGCGTTTCAAAGATGTTTCCCGCGTAGATGCACATGGAAATCTAGGGCATTGCGGCATTGCTATTGGCGGGAAATGGGTCAGCTTTTGGAAAGTAGTAGTACCCGAAGTCTGAGCTTACCTTATGCTGCGGTAGTCCGTAGCGTGAGGCTGAGCTGGAGGAAAGGAGGCTGAGAAGCTTGCTGTGTGTGTCCAGCGGAGAGGCGCGGTGTCTCCCCGTACCTCCTAGGGATTCGACAATCGAGTCTCTCGGGCAAAGCTGGAATGACAGTAAAGTGCTGGAGGCACGTGGGCCTGACATTCTTTTAAGCTTTTTTGCGTTGGGATCCGAAAGTGATGCGGAGGCGGGAGTTTGATTTGTATGGCGGCAGCGGTGGAGATCGCAAGAAGAGTGGAGACAAGACGGTCGCGAGAAGGGAAGGGTGAGATTGACGGGAATCATCAATACCTCAATACATGTATTCTATGGGGGCACCTTGACCTGCGGACTTTCATCCACCAACCGAACCTGTGCTTCACAATTCTGCAGTCCTGATCCTTGTCGGACCACTGATTCCAGCTAGTTCTAACCCATCCGATTGCATCTCTCGCCCAAGCCTTGAGCTGTGCCAATTTGCTTTGCTTCTCGCTTGGGCGCAGCGCAGCTTCCTGGCCCTGTCCGATCTGTTCTTGCTGGTTCTTGCTCTCCCCATCGCTGCTGCCAGTGCCCAGCGGTCACAGCTTTCCATGAGCGGCCTCAATGTCATCCCAATCTTCCTTCAACAATCGCTTCCGTAGATTGGTAGGAAGCACCCGGAGATCCTCCAACAACTCCCTCACTGCCCAAGCAAACTCCTCCACCACCACCCTCACTCCCCCGCCCGCACCGACCAGTGCTGCTGCTTCCACCAACGGCGTAGCACCGCCCGGGGGTACAGGCGCGACGAGTGAGCGCAACGGCCAGCTCTCTCCCACCTCTGGCACCGCACCACCAAACACCTCATCGGCGTCGGCCTCCTCGACCTCGCTAAGCGCCATGAACAACCAGCAGCCTCTGGGCAGGCCGCCTTCGTACCAATACGCGAACAACAATCTGGGAGCTCCGGGCCAGCAGCAGCAGCAGCAAGGACGTCCGTCTTCCCCGATGCCACCACCACCGATCAACACTGGCGGCGGCGGAGGGCATGCCTACGCACCACAGCACCAACAACAGCTCTACCAGCAGCCCGCGCCGCCTGGCTACAACCCGATGGCCCAACAACAGCAGGCTTCACAGCCTCATGGCTACGGCTACGGCACCGGGGCTCCACCGCCGCAAGGGCCGCATTCGTACAACCGATTGGCTGAGGTGGAGGGCAACAACAGGAGCAAAGCGCAGCTAATTGTCGGCATTGACTTTGTAAGTCTTACTGAGAGCCCGGCGCGAGCTTCACCAGACTAATACTTGACAAGGGAACCACCTTTTCTGGTGTGGCTTTCGCTTTTGCAACCAATACCGAGGCCAAAGAGGATATTATCGTCGAGTGGCCAGGTGCGGGAACGCAGACCAAGCAAAAGGCATGTTTCTTCCCACATCCAACTCCCCCAGCGCTCTCACCGGACAATGCCAAGCTTCACTTCAGCCTTGCGCTTACTGACTCTCTGAGCAGATTCCGACGGTGCTCTACTACGACCAGCACCAGCAGGTTGTGGGATGGGGCCCTGACATTGCAGAGGCGCTCGCGCCCACTGGCTACCCGAAACCCGGCGTGCAAAAGGTGGAGTGGTTCAAGCTTCAGCTGATGCTCAGTGGAAACACCTACATCGATCCCATCAACCTCCCACCGCTTCCACCAGGTAAGTCGGAGATTGACGTCGCGGCCGACTACCTGTTCAAGCTACGGCAGGCAATGCGCAATCAGTTGCAGAAGAGCTTGGGTGAAGTCTTCAACCGAGAAGAGCGCAACATTCGATACTTCCTCACAGTGCCCGCTATTTGGAACGATGCTGGCAAAGCGGCGACTCGAGCTGCTGCCATTCAAGCCGGTTTCTTGCGCGACGAGAACGACAACCGATTGACTCTCATCACCGAGCCCGAAGCTGCTGCCATGT
>MWSQ01000742.1:0-16260 GCA_002116395.1 Ramularia endophylla | reverse complement strand
TCAAGGAGCTTCAGGGCGCTTTCGGTCTGCTGATGAAGAGTGTGCGCTTTCCCGGCGAGGTCGTGGCTGCTCGCAAGGGTTCTCCTTTGGTTGTTGGTGTTCGTACGGCGCGCAAGATGAAGGTTGACTTTGTCGACGTTGAGTTTGGCGATGGTGAGAATGTGCTGTCTGCTGAGCAGGCCAGCCAGAACGTGGCCATTAAGAAGAACGCCGGCGGCCTGGGCAGCAACCTGCTCGCACCACCTGACAAGTCGCTTCTGCATCGCTCTCAGTCGCGTGCTTTCCTCTCCGACGACGGCGTCCCACAGCCCACCGAGTTCTTCCTCTCCTCAGATCCCTCCGCTATCATCGAGCACACTAAGAAGGTGCTCTACCTCGAAGACGACGACATTGCACACATCCACGAGGGCCAGCTCAACATTCACCGCCTGTCCAAGACTGACGGTACCAGCAACGTCCGCGCCATTCAGACAATCGAGATTGAGCTGCAAGAGATCATGAAGGGTCAATTCGACCACTTCATGCAGAAGGAGATTTTCGAGCAGCCAGAGTCCGTTGTCAACGCCATGCGTGGTCGTCTCAACGTGCAGGATAAGACAGTCACGTTGGGTGGTCTGAAGCAGTACATCAGCACCATTCGACGATGCAGACGTCTGATCTTCATTGCCTGCGGAACCTCGTTCCACTCCTGCATGGCTGTGCGTGGCGCTTTTGAAGAATTGACTGATATCCCAATTTCTGTGGAGCTGGCATCCGACTTTTTGGATCGCCAGGCTCCTGTTTTCCGTGACGATACCTGCGTGTTCGTCTCGCAGTCTGGTGAGACCGCCGACTCGCTCATGGCTCTCCGCTACTGTCTCGAGCGTGGTGCTCTGACCGTCGGTATTGTCAACGTGGTCGGCTCCAGCATCTCGCTCATGACCCACTGTGGTGTTCACATCAACGCCGGTCCTGAGATTGGTGTGGCTTCTACCAAGGCATACACCTCCCAGTTCGTTTGCATGATAATGTTTGCACTCTCACTTTCGGAGGACCGCGCTAGCAAGACACAGCGTAGATTGGACATTATGGAGGGTCTCGGCAAGGTGTCTGAGCAGTTTAAGCAAATTCTCAAGATGGACCAGAGCATCAAGGAATTGTGCCTGAAGTTCAAGGACCAGAAGTCTATGCTTCTGCTAGGACGCGGCGCTCAGCACGCGACTGCCCTGGAGGGTGAGTCGTCTCTCGATCACATGCAGGAATCTTTACTAATACATCTCAGGCGCCCTCAAGATCAAGGAGATTTCCTACCTGCACTGCGAAGCCGTCATGTCCGGCGAGCTGAAGCACGGTGTCCTCGCTCTTGTCGACGAGGACCTGCCCATTGTCATGATCCTGACCCGCGACGACATCTTCGCCAAGTCACTCAACGCGTATCAACAGGTCATCGCACGAAAGGGTCGCCCGATCGTTATTTGCAACACTGGCGACAAAGAATTCCCTGGCGAGAAGACGGACAAGATTGAGGTTCCCCACACAGTCGATGTTCTCCAGGGTCTGCTCAATGTCATTCCTCTGCAGCTCATGGCTTACTGGTTGGCCGTCGCTGAGGGCTTGAACGTTGATTTCCCGCGTAACTTGGCCAAGTCGGTCACTGTCGAGTAAACAAATCGTCGTGTATGAGTATGGAAGAGATGAAGGATTATGGGAGTTTATTGGAAATGAAATGAACGGCGATTGGAGTGTGCCTGATGAGTGCTCGGTTGGCTTGGGCCATGGTTATCTGAAGCCGAAGCAAAAGGCAGTGATGGTAGCCTCAGGTCTAGACGAGATTGACCCACGAATACAATTCATGACAGTTTGAGCTTGTTCTTGTCTATTGCAAAAGATATACGTGACTTCCTTGGCTGCCTTCACTTGCAAGCCTAGTCTTAGGGTAGGGTTGCGTAACACCCTTTCGGCCAGAGTTGCAACACAGGACGTCGTTGTATGGCCTTATTGCACGTTATCAAGGATATCGATGCAGGCGTGGAGCTTGCACCATTCGACTTGCTAACGGGCCATATGTATGGAGCTGGAAACGCCAACATCGATCTAGACGCTGTGATTGCCATAGTACTTCAGAACATTATCTGTCACCGGCACGTATCGTCACACTGCCCTCGACCGCCTGGAAACGAATCGAAACCTGGGTAGGTATGCATCGAACAGTTTATTCACAACACCTATGCTACACTGGGTACACAATGGGTCTTCCGACCTAAAAGTTGCTCGTCAAAGCCGGGAACAAGTTGCCCTTCGCACCAGCGCCAATGTCCATCAAAGGAACACCATAAGTCTCGTCCTGTCCAACACTACACCATTCCCAAGTCCTCCGATCTCCCGCTACACCCAGCATGTCCAACTGCTTCTTCGCGGATTCTGGCATGAATGGCTGGAGCAAAATGCCCGTGATGCGTAGTGTCTCGGCAGCAATGTAGATACTACGATCAATTTGTGCTTCCATGACCTCAGGAGTTAGACCTTCCTGTGCGGCATCGTACAGTTCCTTGCCGGTTGTATCAGCCATTGCTGAACGTAGCTGGGTGACTAGCGTCCAAGGGGAAGCTTGCTGGACGAAAGCATTGGTGTCGTAGACTAGCTTCATGATCTTTTGCAAAGCGCGGTTCGGGTAGAGCTCTTGCATTAGAGTGTCGACTTCTTTGGGCATTGCTTGGATGCTAGCGTACATGCGTGCAGCGTCGATATCTTGCAAAATAGCAGGATCGGCCTGCTCGGCACTTGGGTGCGCATAGCGCTGTACCGCGTGTTGGACGTTCCAGTTCTTGCCGCGGATGATACGGGTGACGAGGTTTCCTAGACCACCCTGAAGACCTTTTTTGTACTTCTCAATTATGAAGCTGTTGTCGTAGTCTGCGTCATCGGCGATACCACCTTCTTGAATGAGGTACCAGCGCATGGCATCAATGCCGAAGCGTTCGAGGGCGAAGAAAGGACTGACGACATTACCGGTGCTTTTGGCCATCTTTTGCTTCCCAAGTGTCCAGTGGGCGTGAGTGAGGACCTGCTTGTGGAGTGGCAGATCCAGGGCCATGAGGAAGGCTGGCCAGTAGATGCAGTGGAAGCGAACTATGTCTTTGCCTACAACTTGCACGTCGGCTGGCCAGCCTCCAACTGCTTCTTTGCCGGGCGTGAATGGGTAACCCACCGCTGTTGCGTAGTTCAGCAGCGCATCCAGCCAGACGTAGATGGTCTGAGAAGGGTCTGTCGGCACGGAGACACCCCAACTGAGCCGCTCAGCAGGGCGCGAAATGGAGAGATCTTCCAAGCCAGTCTTTACCTGACGCACCACCTCATCCATTCGCGACTTGGGCACGATGTACTTGGGGTTCTCCTCATAGAACTTCAGCAGTTTCTCTCGGAACGCACTCAGACGAAAATGGTAGTTTCTCTCGCTGGTCCATTCCACCTCCTTCCCTGTCTCAATGCTCGCCATGATCTTTCGACCAGTTGGCGGATCCACAATGAGATGGACTTGAGGCTGAGGGTAGAATGTCTCGTCCGAAACACTATACCAACCCTCATGCTTGCTCTCATATATCAAGCCGCGTTCCTCCAGCATCTGCCATGCATACTCAACGCCCTCTTTATGCTTTGTATCCGTGGTGCGAATGAAGATCTCATTGCTCATATCCACTCTATTCCCAAGATCTCTGAACACTTCCGCACCCTTGTCACAGAACTCCTTGGGGTCAACGCCAGCTTTGGCGGCTGCGCGTTGAATCTTCATGCCATGCTCATCGGTGCCCGTCAGCAGCACCGCTTTGCGCCCTTTCATCTCTTGCCATCTCTTGAGCACATCGGCTAAGATCATAGTATACATGTGGCCGACATGTGGAGCGGCATTGACGTAGAATATTGGGGTGGTGACATAGTATGGCTTGTCCTGATCAAGGGCAGTGGAAGAGGCAGTACCGAGCGTCCGCCATGGCTGCCGATGAGGTCTGCAGTTGGAGCAGACCCAGTGTGGTCGCCATCGACGCGCAAGGAGAGATTGGATCGGTGTGAGGGCGTTCCCGATGGCAGCGACGCGTGCCCGCATGGCGAGATATATTCACTTACCAGACGCGAGAAGTGCCGAGATGGGAGGTGCGCTAGTAATTATGGTGGCCCAAGCGCCATCTGCTGGTGATCTGGCCCACACTCTACACCCATGTATCTCATGTCTGCATCATGGCATCGCTCCGTTGCTGCAGCCTAGGATATGTCGGTGAAAGAAGGAGATCTATAGCTATCGAACGCAGCCACGTATCAAGCTATGATCAGATGGTCTATGTCAGAATATCCCCGCTCCTCGGTTCCACTTCACTACCTCTCCTGCATAAGGGCACGGCACAGCACATATGCTAGCAAGTATCTCCAAGTACCGATCACTTTATGACCTCCCTTCTCCCGAGCCACATAGTTCTGCTTACCTCTCATTTTCACTTCCACTGCCAACCTCTAGCAACGTCAGCATCCTCGAAATGTCGACTACATTGCCCGATGAGCTTGTTCTCCAGATATGCAAGTATGTCAGCCATGAGGATCTCTGGCTCTCTCTACGCAGTATCGACCGCCAATGGCGTTGCTGCGCAGAGGATGTATTGCAAGAAAGCATTGGCAAGGATATGACCATCGGACTCAACTACTCGATGGGAGTTGGGACCAGACATAGGGTAAGAGGACACTTTTGTAGAATGTTCGCTGGCTTTAAGTGCTGCGATGTCATGGCGGCAGCCCGCCCTGGTTTCCGTTTCAACCGAGAAATTGACAAAGAAATGATGCTGATTTGGTATGCTGTGCAGTGGTACGATATCAGGGCCAGTATAACCTTTGGCTGCAACGAAATTTGGAACGAACATGTTTTCTTTGACAAACCTGTCTTTCTCCCAGAGTCATGCAGCGACCGTGCAATGCAGAAATGGAAGATACTCTTAGCTGGAGGCATTGACTATGATCAACAAGCTTGGAAAGTGACGCTTGTTGGCAATGATGTTCGTTACGCACTTTTACCAAATGCTGTCATCTCGCAACATGGAATGCGACTGGATTGGAGAGAGCTGCTCAATGCCTTCTTCCGAAAGACGGTACCTCCTGAGCAGTACTGGGCGAGACAATGGCGAGCCGTCTGACGTACCTGGGATTATGATTCGTTCTAGAGGGCGCACAGCTAGTGGGAGTCGGCCGGGGAACTGCAGCTCAACGTCCTGTCGAGGGACAGAGTAAGCTGTGTTCCAAGATCAGTGTGACGAATTTGGGTAGCTGCGTGTGGTCTATCTATAGCTCGGCGGAAGCGCTCTACCTCTTGGTTGTTAATTGTCGAGGTCTACTGGCCATTCGCTGCACCTGCTGGGAGCGTTGCGACCTTGTCTTGGAAAAGCTTGTCGGCTTGCTTCCAGACACGGACGTTCCTCCAGTCATTGAGGCCAACCAGGCTGGGGAGCAGAGCGGCACTGAACGCCTCGGATGCCTCTCTTGGGAGAAGAGATGGCAGGTGGTCGATGCTAATGACACTCAATGGGAGGTCATTGGCTTCCGAGGAGAGCTTAACGGGGACAGTCGGCTTGTCGAAAGTGGTGTTGATGTCGTAGATCGGGATCGGGTTGTGCGGGTTGGTGGTGTCGCAAGACACATCACAAACAACACTCAGCTTGCGGCTGGGTGAAGCGAGCGATGCCTGGTCGATGAAAGGCGGGATCTTGGCTGAGAGGTAAATGCAGTTGACAAAGACGTCGGATTCGATGATTTCCTGGTATGGGCCGGGCTTGGCCTTGGTCTCTGGCAGATCCCATTTCTTGGAAACTATTAGCGAGTCCTTGCGACAAGTCTTCCATCTGTAGCCATACCAAGATATCTTCAAGTCCAGCCTTGACGCAAAGATCAACGGCACCACGACCACAGCGACCAAGTGCGCCAATAACAAGCACTCGGGGTAGGTGGCCGGCCTTGGCCTTGCCCTGCTCGACGGCCTTCTTGACATCGTTGACCAGCAGCGTCTCGTTCTCGTACGCAGTCACACCGGGAACGGGCTTCTCGGTGCCATGCTCAAGCTGCCATGCCCATGTTATGAGCGAGAGAGCAGCACCAGCGAAGCCAGCGTGCTATCTGAAGATTAGCTAGAAGTATGTGTTGGCGCAGTCAGGATCATACATAGCCGAAGGCAGCGACTCTGCGACCTTGTTCTGAGAGAAGTCAGCACTTGAGCTCAACGTGAGAGTGGGTGTGACGTGCCATCTTCAAGGAACTCTAGGTCTAGTAGGCTACCTCCACCGCGAGGGAAGCGACTCAGCACTGTGTCCCATCCACCTTGACCCTTATAGCCTAGCCATTGTTAGATATGACATTGGGGATTAGAGTGACGGACTGGGTCCAGTTCAAAATGTTTACTCACAATGAGCGAATTGAACATGCTGTGATATGTCAGAACCATCCCAAAGAAATGGTGATGTAAGTACTTACGGTGTGTTTGAGGGGGAAATCCTCTTCTGGCAATTCCTTCAGACCAATAATGATGTGCTCTTTCGGAGCCTCAGTCCATGAGCCAGAAGGTACAAGTGTGGCACCTGTTCCCTCATACTCGGAATCCGGGAAGATGCTCAACTCAGACCGCTCCACATTGACTGTGTAGCCGGCTTCGACGAGCTTCTTCGCAATGGTTGGAGTCACAGCAGAGCGATGCTCCAATGGCTTCGTTTCCGCTCTGACGTGAAGTACTGTGGGAGCCATTGCTGTTGTGTGATATGATCAATGATAGAATGATAGATTGTTGATGCTCCAGTCATTATTCTGAGAGGTCGATCTTTTTGAACGGTGTGGGTCATTGCCAAAAGCGGTTAGATCCAGGAACGGAGACGACGGCCATGCATCCCGAGGTCCGTCTTCTCCATCGAACTCCATCTGTGCCCGGTGATGCCTGCGACTCTTATTAATGGTGTCCTTGGTGCCTGCGACGGACAGATTTTGGTTCGATCAATCCCGTGGACGACCGAGTGACTCTCAGCCCTGCGCAAGCCCGCATCTTACAGCCCGAAGGATTCGAGGTTCGCGATCGCACAGGCGGCATCGAAGAACAATACGGGAGTAATGTCAGACGGCAAGATGTTCCTCAGTTTCCCTTCTACATGGCCGCCAACAGTCGACCCTTGCCTTCCGGAGCATTTACAAGGCGCAGCGCGTGCTGTTTTCAGGAACATCACATTCTCTCCATCATCGCTCTCTCCGATATGAGAGGCCGCCCTGACTCATCCTGAGGCCACCAATCTCATACCATACATACGGCGTGAGTCAACAGTATGAGACAGAAGTGAACGGCACGTCTGATGACCCAAAGGATTCGAATGGTTGTGATTCTTGCGCCGTGTATCCGCTATGCTTCTATGTGAGGCCAATGAGCCACCTGCCTTCCCAGTCCTCAGCGCTTGAGACCAGTCCAAATGCGCCTCTTGCTATGCTGTAAGAATTGCTGTTAATTCCCAAATCCCATCGCTTGCTATGCAAAACCTCATTCGAAAAACAAATCTTGCGTGAGCATTCCTGTTTCTTGCCTCTATATTCAACGCCAAAATCATGCTCTATCGCTAATCTTCACAATGTTCCTAGCATATCCATTCCAAGGTCGTAATCGCGTACAAAAATTGAGGCTTTCGTGACTTTCGTGATATCATGTGTCGTGTTGGAAGCGCCACAGACTGTAATTTGTTGGTTGTTGTAGCAGCAGCCTGGCGGGAGTCATGCAGATCTGTCTCTAGGCAGCGCCAGTAGCTGTTGATAAAAGGCTGCTACCAGCCAGCATCTCGAGGTTGTGAGCTGCGAATCCCGTTGTTCATCCGCCGACTTCGAGATACATGGAAAGGACCCTCTCCTGGTGGATCACGAGGGTTTGGACTATATTGACTTCGAAATAGGCAAGCAGGGCCTTCTCCTGGCGGATCTCGGGGATTTGGCCCAGAGCGGAAGGCAGCGAGGTTGGAATCCATTACACGACTCATTCCGTCGTCTCTTGGCTGAGTTGGTCTCGGGGGTCGGGGTCGTACTGGAGCTGCGTTGACTCGGCGACTGGACTTATCACTCAGTGTTGAGGTTTGCGTCATGAGCAAGGGCGCTGTATGTGTCGGTATTGTAGCTCTTTGCTGTGGTAGTGGCGGTTGTATTGTTGATGTGGCTGGATTGATCCCGCTATATCCAGTACTGGTTGATGTGATGAGATGGTGTGTTGAATGCTGTTGTATGTTGAGAAAGCAATGCCTGATGATCGGAGAATATATATCTGTGACGAAGAGAAGAGAGAGGGAGACTAGGAAAGTGTTCTGCCTTACAGCTCCAGGCTGTGCAGCGGCCTCCAATGGGCGGCCAACTGGTCACGCATTACAAGCCTACGTCCAGCGCCCACAGCAATGACATGAACTAAAAGAATTTAGCAGTTGGTGACGGGGTGTCCAAGCATGGGTTTACGAGCACTAGATTGGATCCCCAAGGCTGCAGCAGTGGCTAACAGTGACTCCTGAAGGATCGTAAAGGATGATGAGGGAGCATCGGCACGAAGGAGTCATCGTGCTGCCTCTGAGAGTCTGACTTTTTGGCTGCCTGCAGGCACACACCGAGAGGCCACGTGTTGGCGGCTTGATGGTCCTTTCGCAGGTGTCCGACCGTTGCTTGCGATGAGAGTGATGTTGTCAAAAAGCACCGTCGTTAAGTCAACAAGAGAGGTGAGATCAAAGGTGATGTTAATCCCGGAAGAACTGTTTTCGGTGGATCTTGCCTTCCCGCATTATTTGCCGAGCCTTCTGCGACAGCCACACGGTCCCCAACTTCATCAAAACACAACATCACCAACCAACATTTATGGGAATTCTGCAGGTACGCGCAGCCGCTCCGGCATGTGCATCCTCTCGACATCTGCTTCTAATTACATGGACAGCCAACGCGAGGTGCCCGCTTCTGAGGCTGGAAGGCTGATGATGCTGCGCCCTCTGAATCCTCCAAATAACCTCCGAGAAGGATGACCGAGTTGAAACAAAGACAGAAGAAGTGTTTGTAGGCGCAGTCTGGATGGTGTGAAGCAGGAAAGTGCGACACGGAATGCCTTGCACTGCAGCCTCCAAGTGCTGATCGCCCGGCTTGACAGACGCCCTCGCCATCTCTCCAGCCTGACAAGGGAAGCTGCTTGAGGGATGATGAGTGAGCTAAATCCTCCGTATGGCACGGCAAGTCATTCCTGTCAGCGTTCCCGAAAATATAATCAGGCGTAGGGGCTCTCTTCGAAGCAATTGGTGTGCCTCATCATCGCCGTCTCATGCCCCGTCTCGGAGGTACAGAGGACGCATTACGAGCGCGCATTTCGTCGTCTTGCAAGCTGATACACCCGCTTCGCAGTATCCACGCGACTATGGATTCTACTTTGCGTGGAGTGATTACGAATGGCGATAGCAGCTGCTAGCTCGTAGCTCCAGCTTCATCACAGCGATCCCGATTCCGTTGCTTCATGCAGGAGTCACATGGTTCTGACCGACGGCGTTAACCACAGCTCCGGGTCCAATGCACCTGTGGTATTGGCTACCACGCATGCGGTTAAGCATTACGCAGGATCGCGATGTACTCGACATCGCGTCGCCCTGTCGTAAGGCTGAAGCACCAGAACACAAGTGTGGCCCAGCTCTTCTGGTACGCCCGGACATGCCTTGCGTGCTCGTGCTTTGACGCACGAGCTGCACCACGGGAGGTTGTGTCCACGAATCCTTCAAAGATGCTTTCGGGCGAGGTTGTGGATATCGCAGGCCAACCTGTGGGATGCCGCGGATTCATTCAAGTAGGCTGCTTGTGAACTTGTAGCTTGATAATTCTGTCATGTTAGAATTCAGGCTGCACCGGTGCAAGGGCACCATCGAAAACAAACTCGAGGGAGCCAAAATCGAGGGAAACAAGCGACCCCACGGGGAGGCAAACCATCCAACTTTCTTCGAACATCAGATATTGCACACTTTGATAGCTACAGCATCTGAACGCATCAGAAGAGAATCGTTCTAAGGGCGGAGCTGTAGCGTCAACCTTCGCACGTCCTCTCTACTGGATTGGGGCTCTCTACTGAATTGGCTGCATACCCTTCTAAGCCATGGATCTCTGGACGTGGCGTTCTTCTGCGATGTGTCGAGACGCTGTAGGCGTCGAATGATCTTTACATTCCGCAGTGTAGCCCGGAAATCGTGATGAACAGAACAAGGCAAGTAAGCAGGACGTACGATGCAGATGTTCTTCAGCGAATTATGAATGAGTGGTCATGTACCCATGCCACTTCTGTGCGCGATTCAACGAAGACAGATGTGCTGTACATCAGGCCCTGGCAGCCTCATCTCGCGACGATATCAATACCGCTTTCTCCAATGCGGTTCCGACCATTCACAAGGGTCCAAATGAAAGCCAATGCCTGCCAAATTCTGGAGCGAAACAATACAGATTCCTCACTGTCCGTCCATGGAACTTGCGGATCTGCCCCGATGCAGTGCAGAATGAGGCCAACGTCGGTGCTGCCCACTATGATTTGCGAGCAATATCGTGCCATCGTCCGTGGGTGCGACAGTCTTGGCATTGTTCATGGAAAGTTGCTGCTCGTGGGAATAATGCGTGAAACCATTCGGGAGTGAGTATTGTAAGCCCTGGCTTGCCTGCAAGGGTATTGCCGTATTCGGATCATATCCCGAATCCTGTCTCGTTGCCGCTGCCTCTTCATTTATTTCAGCTTGCAGGATCGTTGCTTCTATCAGTCGCTCTTCTCTTCTGAGTCGCTCTTCTCTTCTGAGTCGCCTTGCTTCTGCCTGTCGCCCCATATGATGAAGTTCTTCCAGCGATCTTCTCCTAGTCTCCCTTTCCACAAGTAACCTACACTCCCTATCCCGCTGCCAACTCGAGAGCTTCTGTTGGTAGTTCGCTTCAGACCGATTCCGCTGCACTCTCAAGCGCCCTTCATCTGTTCCAATCAACCGAGGCAAACATACCGCTTCGTACTGCAGCGTGTACGCAAGCCCAAAGTCAAAATCCTGGCGATGATGATCAGGAATAGGGCTTGAGAATGGACTGGAATCTCTCGGCCTCTGTCCTGGAACAAAGAGTTCCTCTTCCACGCCTGTCGAAGCATTGATAAGGGTCTTCCTGACGCAAATAGTTGCTATTGAGCATTCTCCTCCATTATGATTGTGCACATGCTCATTTTGCTCTCTCGAAAGGGTGAAGGCGTCTTGCTCCGCGGGAGTTAAGGAAGGGGTCCTTGCTGGGCGTTGATCGTTGCATGGTTCACGAATGGCCAAGTGGGTGCGGTCCGCAAGATTGTCGTCCGAGTGGATAGCATGATTGCGTCTGTCGATTTCTGTGCTTGCAGGTGATGGTTGTTGACTGCTTGCATTCGTTGGGGGTGGTGTGGGCGAGAACACACACTCCTGCGGCATTCTTTCGACGAGCGCTTGTGAATTTGAAGGCCGAGTGGCAGGCGAAGGTGGAAGCATGAGTGGGCTGCGATTGTAAAGGCGCCCGCGAGGAGTCTCTGCGCCTTCGCCAGGCGCAGGAAATCTTTCGCTTTGGTCAACCATTATCGGCGGATGTGTGTTGGATGTTCGATTTTAATGATGGATGCGTTATTTAGATGTCGAAAGCGTGGCCGACGATAGACGTGTTATTGATAATCGATAAATGGTCGATTATGGAGTCCTGGTGGTTGCGCGATGATGGTGATGGGGAAGACTCTGTAGACATGTACAAATTATGCTGGCAGTAAAGAAGAGACGGGGAAGAAAGGAAGTGGAGGGAAATCGCGACGAGGAGGTAGCTACTGCAAAGACAGATCGACTTACACTTCCTTGGACTCTCACTGGCTATGGGGCATCTCTACCGATCTCTCGAAGATCTGGGATCGTTCATGCTGATGCTTTTGGACGAATCTGGTATACAGCACTATCCTCAAAGTTAGATCGGTGGTAGGGGTTAAGATAAAGTCTCAAGGCAGCTGACTAGGGGCCTTTGAGTGTCCATTTACATCCCCACCTCCTCCAACTGCGTACTCCTCTGGCGAGTACTGCCTTACAGCCTCGACCCAACCAAAGGTGTCCTTGACTTTGCCTTGTTGAAGACCCTTCAGTTCGCCCAGGAGCTTGACAACAGCAGGACCGGGCTCATCACCGCCACCCTGATACTTGAACTCATCACTCTTGGAGCGCATGGTAATGCTCTTGATGGGAACCAGAGCAGCCGCAGTACCCGCTGCAGCGACTTCAGTGAAGGTGGGGAGTTCCTCATATTTGATCTATCACGAGTGTCAATCGTGCTCCGTGATTTCACTAGGTCGTAACTTACCGATCTCTGCTCAACCTTCCATCCCCAGCTTTCCGCAATTCGACAGATACTATCGCTTGTAACGGACTTGATGACATTTTTGCTATCGGGAACGACAACCGTGCATCCCTTTTCCGGGTCTCCATGAATACCAATGAAACCCGACGTCGAAAATTCATCGACTTCAGATCTCGTTCTGCTATCAAGATGCAGCGTGATGCCAAAACCTTCCTTCTTGGCTTTGCCACTGTGGCGGAGAACAGGCGCATAGTTACCGCCGACTTTAGCGCTGCCGGTGCCTTCCGGAGCCGCACGATCGAAGTCTTCGAGGATGAGAGCAGCGACCGGGTGCACGCCGTGGTAGACTCCTGTAGGCATTACGAAGACGAGGAATGTATATTCTTCTGGAGGATCCAGACCTAGCTGGGCGCTGGAGCCGAAAAGAAGAGGACGAACGTACATGCTCGCGCCGGTCCTGTGAGGAGGCACGAATTCGGCGTTCAGGGAGACAGCCAAGTGGACAGATTTCTTGAAGTGTTCCACGGGTATCTCAGGCATGCTGACATAGGAAGCCGAGTGCTGCATTCGCTCGGCATTCTGCTGAGGGCGGAAGATTCCAATGGTGTCGTCGTTGGGTCCTCGGCTGGCTTTCAAGCCTTCGTAGCATTGCATGCCATAGTTGAGACCCGGGGCCATGCCGTGCAGGCGGAGGAAAGGGTCTGCAACAAAGGTAGGTGGAGTCCATTGTCCAGTTTTGGTGGAGTAGGTGGACTCGACATGGCCGTTGACTTTTGGCGTTGTTAGGGGAGGCTTTGCAGTGAGAATGGAGTATGAGTCTGACCTTCTCGCACGCGGAAACCAATATCGTCCCAATCTGACAAGGTTTAGTTCGTTGTTTGGTGAGTAAGTGAGGAGGTTCAGACAGACCGATGGTGTTAACTGGAGGCGGTGGGAAAGCCATAGTGAACGACTGTCAATGTATTTGTGTGGATCTTTTGATATTGTTTTCCAAGATGTCGTCAATGGCATGTGCTTGCCGATGATCGGACACGAAACGCGAAACATGCCCCGATCACGCTCTGACCAGGATACCTTAGTTCTATGGCTCAAATTACCGGATGCAGCTCTAAATATAGACAAGCCTCTTTGTTGTTCCTACCTATCGCAAGTGAAGACTCCACCCCACAAGCAACCAACACACACGCGGCACCTGTCCACATTGAGTCCAAGTTGGCGAGCAGGAAGAACTGTCCCAACATGCGTCTATCCTAGCATTCTGTCCCGCAATACACAGCCAAGATGCCATCCCGGCGACACATAGCGGCGTTTGTGACAGTCTCGGCGCTGGTCATCTTCGTGATCAGCATCTTCCGGAACATGCAAATTGGAGTCCGCGATGTCAACTACCGCTCCGGGGTTGCCGTACCCCTACAGAACTCCCTCGCTACCCACGCAATAGCACCGAAACTGGGCAATGAAACCGCCAAAGCAGAGCTAGGTCGGGCAACATGGAAATACTTCCACACCATGATGGCTCGCTTCCCGGACAAACCCACCGAGGAGGAGAGCTCCACGCTGAAGACGTTTATCCATCTGTTTCAGCGGCTCTATCCTTGCGGAGAGTGCGCAGAGCATTTCGGAGAGATTATTCAGAAGTTCCCACCGCAGGTGAGCTCCAGGTCCGCGGCGGCGGTGTGGGCCTGTCACGTTCACAATGAGGTCAACAAGAGCTTGAAGAAGGAGATGTTTGATTGCGCGAACATTGGCGATTTCTACGATTGTGGATGCGCCGAAGATGAGGAAACAGTGAAGGAAAAGGAGAATGGCAAACCCATGAGCGATGAGGCCGTTGAGAGACTGGCGACCAATGGCAGAGATCTGAATATCGACGAGCTGCTTGGGAGCAGTTGATGGAAGATACCTACGTTTTGGAAACTCTTGAATATGACACGCCTTGATGAAGGCTATAGTGGACACGTTATACGTCTATCGGATGAATGACTGCCAAGTGCACAGATTCGTTATCAGCGATGGACGTCCTATCGATGTCTGGCATTTTGAGAGATTGGAGTACTGGCCTCGATGCTTTGCCAGACTTGGATCTACCACGCATCCGATGAAGCAACGCTTTCTCAAAATCGGACCAGCCATGACAGGAAAGTGTTTCTAAAGTACAGGACCGATTCACAGAGGCGTGTCAAAGCCAATCATGATGCCCATATCCTGAAATCTACAGACGTGGTCGAGGCTCTTCTTCGAATATTGGCGGATTCCGCTACCTGAACCCGCATGATCATCATGCAAACTCAATATTGGCGGATCTCCGCAAGCGCGTCTCTCTCACCGACGACCTCACAATCACAAGTATAGCTCTTGGGCCGCTTTTCTTCATGGGTGGCCCAGACCATAAAACGAGCCGCAGACGAGCAAAGTTCGAGACATGCAGTCAGAAGTATGCTGCAACGGCTTGAGGTTGAACAGTGTCTTGGCCCATCAAAGACAGTCTAGTGCTCATCTCCTCTGGTCTTGGATGCGCACCGAAGAGACAATCAACGCGATCTCATATAATATATCGTCTTCATCATGCAACTCTTATTCTTTCTCATCACCAAACATCTTTTCAACCATTCGTTTTCTTTTCCCAAACGCAGGCGTTCGGCATATTCATCCCTATTCCTTCATCAGAACAACGCAGGCCGTTTTCTACACCTCTCAGCAATGTCCAACCCTATCCTTACCGCTTTCTTCGCCAAGTCCCTCACTCCAGTCCCCGAACTCGAAGAGAATGAAGACCCTCCCTGCGGCATCTGCAGAGATCCTCTCCGTCGTCCCGTCAAAACACCTTGCAACCACACATTCTGCCTGGCAGACATCCTCACCTGGCTCGACATTTCCAACACATGCCCTTTGTGTCGCCAACCCGTCTATGCGGCCCCAAGACCAGTGCGCAGTAGTTCTCTAGCAAGCTCCTTAACTATAGGTCGAACCGAGAGAGCGATCGAAGTTCGCCACGTCCGCGTGAGAATGATCACACCCGCAGCTCCATTCCTGTTTCTCATTGGCAATCGGCAACAATCCACACTCTTCAACAGCCTCCCTCACTCTCCCACTTCTCTCTCCTTCACCACCTTCATCAACGACAATCCCTCAGCACCACTCCCACCAACCCAACAAGTTTGTTTCAACTTCCATATCCTTCTCTCGGCCACTCATCGTGCTATACTTCATCTGACAAATCCGCCATATTCTGCTACTTGCAAACATGAATGGCAGATGATCCGAAATCTCCTGAAAATCTTCTTTCAGGCTAATAATGTTGTGACTGAATCGGCGAGGGAATTTCGAGGGAGACTACAGCGGCTACTTCAATTCTCTCCGTCGTGGGAACATCGGAGTTCAGAAAGCACGGTTCGGAATGAGGAGCTGTCTCGGTTTGGAGAATGGAAGGAGGTCTTGATATGGTGGATCGTCAAACGTGCGGCGAGGCTGAGTGATGTGCAGAGTATTTTGTCTGGACCCGATGCATTGCCTTCGTGAACAGCGGCTAGGGCTATACTTCTGCAGTAAGTACATGTAGCTTTAGAACCTGGAAAGAGATCAGTTCGAGTTGTGTGCTTTCCACCGTGGACATGCTTTCAAACATCAAGCACAGCGCTCAACGGCAAATTTGCCCAAGAATTTTCTCGAAGGGGCTGATAAATCTGGCAATTCGATTTTCTAACGCCTCGCTTATAAACTGTCTTTCCTTTCATTCATCATCACTAATCGAGCGTCGCCAGACCTTCATCCATTCCTTCACAGCGAACAACACTTTACATGTTCACCGCAGTCCGGAAGCTCTTGCCAGCGAACACAGCCTGGTCACCGAGCTCCTCCTCGATGCGCAAAATCTGGTTGAGCTTGGCAAGACGCTCTGAACGTGCC